>OY992882.1:104386651-104424151 GCA_963921405.1 Cepaea hortensis | reverse complement strand
GACAGCCTGTTGTCATGGCAGGGAAACGTGTCATCACATTAATTGTTATAAGCTGTTGGAGGTTGCAATATGTGGCGAGCATGATCCCCCCAAGCCAGATAACAGTGCACTTATGAAAATGATGATTAATTGTATTTCGAATTTTGAAAATTTCACCGCTTATCAACGTCCAGATTCCAGAAAAGATTTATACAAATGCTGGAATGGAGTATAAGCCAGATACGTTTTTTCTTTAAATCTCGACTGGTAAAAATGATTGGAAGCTGTGGAAATAGAAAAATGGTGGATAGAAAGAGAAAAGAAGATATCTTGAAAGAAGTTAACTCTGAAAGAAAACTGGTTACTCGCATTAGATGAATACAGTCCACATTCTTGGGCATGTAATGAGAAAGGAAACTGTAGAGTACATCGTCACAACGATAATGCTGAAGGGTTGAGAAGTAGGGGGACCGAAAAAGAATATGCTGGATAATTTGAGAACATGACATGGAAGAATATCCGTATCAGAAATGATTGGCAGCACAAGAGACAGACGGCTGTGGACAGACATGATCACCAACGCCACACGCCATGAGATCAGAGACTTGTAGAGTTTGAACAACTTGGAGGTGAGTGTGGTAAATCAGGGACGATATTTGTGCCACCTCAAGTGGCGCATGGTATACAAATATTTAAGTAAACTTTAACAGTGATATTGGAGTGATTATTTCTACGATTGTTGTTCCGATAGCGCATGTGTTTACACGTGGATAGGTTTAATTTTATTTGCAGAATTAATGTTCATTTTCGATTTCCCCGACTTCCATCCTAGCTAGATTGTCAGCCAGATAAGCCTATAAGTAATTCCTTTTGTTTTCAGGATATATGACAAGAATCAAATACACTCGCCACTATCCGAATGTGGGCAGTCCTGCGCGGCTTCAAGGCGTAATGCGCTACCTCTTGAACTTCGAGTGAGCTGGTGGTCGGGCAAGGGGAATCTATAGATCTTTCTACATCAGTCAGTTAGATTTAAATGTTGACTTTGTAAACCTGCCTAGAAAAACCAACCTGGGGTTGGGGTTGATCGTAACGTCCTCCAAAGGCGTATATTAAAAAGTTATCTGCATATCCTTTACAGGACGTCGCAGTCTAACCCATCATTTTTGGGCTGTTTGTGATTTCTTGGCAAGTTTAAGTTCAGCAGTTTGCCGTTGCTTTCTGAACGACCTGAACTCATACCATTGTGTGAAAAACAGCATAAGACGGCCTTCTTCTAAATTGCCCGCAGCTGTGATTCGAACGCGGTATGCGGGATTGCAAATCGCGTTTGTAACCACTTCGCCACAGAGCGAGCATCTACTGCAACCTTTAGAAGAAAAACAATTTCCTTTATTCCTTTATTGTAACCTTCTTTGTGCCGTCTGTTGGTTAATTCGTGAAAAATCAAACGGAGGACTCTTAAAGGGAACTTTTCAGTATCCAACTCCCACACACCCTCCCTCATAGCTGCTCCGATATTATTTATCCCCTCCCCCTTCACCCCTTGTTTACACCATGCCAATTTCCTAATAGCACAACAAACGAGTTCTTCTTCTGCTCCAGTGCTAGAAATGCCAATCACACCACTCTAAAATGCGCGTCACGTGGCACTCGACTGCCGGCTCGAGGCTCGCGAAGGCACATTAACTTCATTACACGGAGGACTAACTCGGCGCTATCTCTCACTGCCTTTAATTTCATGAGAACAGATTCGAGTTGGCTGTCTGAAAGTGAAGCTGCAACACAGGTTCACTCTTTCTAAGATCAACCCGTGTTCTTGTCCAAAGCTCCCTGAGACCTGAAACTAATCTTCTATTGCATGTCGTCCTTGCTTTCTTCTCTGACGTGCACAACTTGTTCTCTCCCCCCCCCCCCCTTTCTTTTTCTTTGCTTGTTTTAATTCACAGCGAGGGCTGTTATGTCATTGAATAAGTTCACCAGGTTCAGGAATATTCTGTCTTCCATTTGTGATGTAGAGGAATAATAGGGTGATCACGTGGTTTCAGGGTCCACCCAGATTTCTTGGTTTCTTGAATTTTAGGAATCCACAGCATAACATCCAGGACAATTCTGTTGATTCTTAGCCTTCCATGGCACATGTCGTAACGTGTAGGTGATGAATGTTACAGTAACATTCTGGTGGTAAACAGGTGCTCGTTTCCCTCGCATACGTCTTTTCTGGTTGGACAAGTTAGTTGCATGTTCTTTAAAGGACGCAGCGACCAACTCCAATATGTATTAGCTGTTTGTGATTTACTTGGTAAATTTGGTTTAGTGTTTAGCCATTGATTTTCTTAACGGCCGACGTCTCATACCATTTAGATCAACGCAAAGCGGCATGCTTCCAAATCTCCCTCAGCTAATTTCAAACCCTCGACTCAGTATTTTTATTTTTTGCGCTCTCTCGCTTTGAACTCAAGCGATCCCCCGGAAGGTTAACCCGGTCAACAAATGCCCGCAGAAGTCGGATGTGTCGGCCTGACGGCGCAAGAACGCAGCCCTGCTGTAAACAGGCACAACGCAGTCACATCTAAAAAAAAAAATCCGGATGAACGCAGAAGAAGAAGAAGAAGAACTCAAGCGTAGTCCATAAACACTAATTCTAGTAGTGCAGGAGTGAATTTTGCATGTGGATTAGCTTTCCCCATTACCAATGTCCCTCGCCATCAGGTGACTTGAGAGGTACTTGTAATTTACGTCCCCAAGTCAAGGACGAGAGGTCAACATTTTACCAACTGTCCGGTCTAGGGGTTGAACCCCTTACCCCGGCATCAGCGCATATTGAAGAACACGCGTTCTTTCCCATTCGGCCTTGCTGAACTCCGTCTCGGTTTGACGGGGAATTATGAAACTGCACGTCAGATTATCCCCCAAGCCACAGCTCATTATTGGAAGCACACTTATATCCAAACTCAGGCATCCATAAATGCGCTGTTTCATCTGTAATTGTGTATTCAGCTAGCAGTCGTTAACCTATAAACTTAACAAGTCTAGCGTGTCCATCGTGAGTGCTCCAACTACTGATGATTCTTGAAGCTAGCAGTTCCGCAGTACAATTGTCTCAAATTCCACCATGGCCCGGCCATCAATATAAGTCTTTGTAGAAAAGTCCATAATTGGTCCCCACTAACGCCAAATTTGTCCAGTTTTCACTTCACGCAATACGCACTGAGAATCAGACACTATCATTGGTTTGGTGAATGAGTCACCGATAGCCACCCCAAGACCACAATGACCGCAATCACCTCCAGCTTCATATTTGAGGTTGTAGGCCCAAATTCTCCACTCTGCTCAGTTATGACCATCCCCTTGTCTAGCTGAGAATCTCCAGATAGATATCTCTCCCCGATGCTCAGAACAATCGGTGGGTATTATTGCGACATCTCCGAGGGCATTTTTATCTATTAGCTGTTGGACTTCCACTTCTGCCAGCTGTTGGAATTTAATACTGCCAGTTGTAGACCCTCAATTCTGCGGGCTGTCGGGTCTTAATACTCCCAGCGGTTTGACCTTCATTTATGCCAGCTGCTGGACCTTAATACTGCCAGCTGTTGGGCTTTCAACTCTGCCAGCTGTTGGACCTTAATACTGCCAGCTGTTGGACCTCCAATCTGCCAGCTGTTAGAACTCTAATTATGCCAGCTGTTGGACCTTAATACTGCCAGCTGTTGGACCTTAATACTCCCAGCTGTTGGACCTTAATACTCCCAGCTGTTTGACCTTCATTTATGCCAGCTGCTGGACCTTAATACTGCCAGCAGTTGGACCTTAATACTGCCAGCTGTTGGACTTTAATACTGCCAGCTATTGGACATTAATACTGCCAGCTGTTGGACCTTAATACTGCCAGCTGTTGGACCTTAATACTGCCAGCTGTTTGACCTTAATACTGCCAGCTGCTGGACCTTAATACTGCCAGCTGTTGGACCTTAATACTGCCAGCTGTTGGACCTTAATACTGCCAGCTGTTGGACCTTAATACTGCCAGCTGTTGGACCTTAATACTGCCAGCTGTTGGACCTTAATACTGCCAGCTGCTGGACCTTAATACTGCCAGCTGCTGGACCTTAATACTGCCAGCTGTTGGACCTTAATACTGCCAGCTGTTGGACCTTAATACTGCCAGCTGCTGGACCTTAATACTGCCAGCTGTTGGACCTTAATACTGCCAGCTGTTGGACCTTAATACTGCCAGCTGTTGGTCCTCCAATTCTGCCAGCTGTTGGAACTCTAATTCCGCCAGCTGTTGCACCTCAAATTCTGCCAACCCATTACATCACGCTCTACACTCTCTGCCCAGTATGATGATGACTTCGAAGAACCTGCTCGTACCTCCATCGTTATGCTCCACCACCGCCTCCTCTCTACCTCTTTGACTGAGGTCATCTTTATTCATTCGATGTACACATTTCCTCTACACTACGTGGGAACATGTACCTGCTAGACACTTCATTGCCACCCTGTGGCCACAAGTTCGATTCTCAAAGGCCGTACTCGAATATTTAAAACTGACTTGGCTATCAGGTCAACCCAACTATAATGAGTACCAGGAATATTCTTGGGAAGTAAACGCTGCTGAAACGGATCACATCACCAACGAGTGACGATTGGTTTATAGAAATATGGTACCAGCACCATATGCCCATCACATCAGCCACCGAGAGCCGTTTGGTCTATAAAGAAATAGGTCTAGTATTTTATGCTCGATGCGCCCTCATCTCATCTCATCTCATCTCATCTCATCTCATCTCATCTCATCATGTTCCTCTTGTACCTTGCGGTGTCGAGGTGAAGTATAAACATCGTGAGAGCGCCCGATTATGGGCTTCATGTATCGATATTCCCATGGACTCTACTATTCCCTCCATCCAACGTTTACGTGGTCGGCCTCTTTCTCTGCTGACATCTGGTCTGTACATCATTGCTGGTTGTGGTATACTGTTATGGCCAAACCATTTGACTTGCTGCTTTCTAATAAAATCTAGTGGTCCTGATTTCTTCATTTCTGATCTTATCTCTACTTGATACGTTGAGTATTCTTCTCATGAATCTCATTTCTGTTGTTGTGATTTTTCTTTTCTCTTGTTCTGTCATTGTCCAGGTTTGGCATTGGTAGCATAGAGTTGGTAGGAAGATTGTGTTGTAAAGTGCTTTCTTAGTAGTCGTTGATACATGTTTGTTCTTTAGTATTGATGCCATTTGTCCAATGAGTTGGTTTGCTTTATTGCATCTATTTTAGATCTCGTCTTCTGATCTGCCATTTGATGATACGCCCTAATGTGTCCTATACTTACCATGTGCCTAATTCGCTTTAAGGTTTGTGCAGGGGTCATGTACAATGTTCTTACTCTGCACCATGCGTTTTTTTGGGGCGTTCTCTCGCGTTGAACTCAAACGTAGTCCATAGTGCACTGGATTGATTTTTCCTATGGATTAACTTTCTCTATTACCAGTGTCCCTCGCCATCACGCGAACCCACTCTGACTTCTGAGGTACTTGAAATTTACTACCCCAAAACAAGAATGAGAAGTCAACATTTTAGTTCAACTGACCTGTGTAGGGGTTGAACTAGCTACCTCGCCATCGGCACAGTGGATGTTAATCCACTCGGCCATGCGGGCCTCCACCGTGCACATATGTTTTTATCACTGACGAGTGTATTAATTATCGCCCATTGTACTCTGTTCGCTGAATGCACATTTAGACAGTTCCTTATCCCTGTGTTATTATACTCGTACCTGCTGCAACTCGCCCCTGTCTCGCTAATTTACACACGAGCATTCGCGTTCTATAACAGCCATGCATATCTCCGTTTTAACACTTAGCAACGCTCGTTTAGTTGCCGTTACGACCAAAACAAGCTCAGGCCTGAGCATCTGTAGTTTAATTCCCACGATATATGCGCGTTACGAAACAGCAACTCATAGATGCATATAATAAATAGACTCTCTCTCTCTCTCTCTCTCTCTCTCTCTCTCTCTCTCTCTCTCTCTCTTTCTCTCTTTCGTTAGCTCGCTGGTTAGGTTTGAACTCAAGCCTTGTCCACACGTGATGTTACTATTATTAGTATTTGCCACTACATGGGAGTGTACTGCATTTATTTTTGCAGGGGCCTAGCTTTCCCTATTACCAGAATTCCCCCGCCATGAGGCAAACCCACTCCGACTTCTGATGAACTTGTAATTTACGTCCCCACATCAAGGACGAGAGGTCAACGTTAATGTCCAATTGACCGGAGTGGGGAACGAATCCACTATTGCGGTCACCAGAGAAAGTTTACGCGCGAGAGCGGTATAACCTGCAACAGCGTCGACTTTCGACTCCCGGCAAGGTAACCCGGTCAACAAATGCCTGAAGAAATCGAATTTGTCGACGGAAATGTGCAAATTTCGCAGCTCTGCTGTACACAGGCCACAACGCAATTACGTCTGAAACAACATTCCGGATTAACACAGAAGAAAAAGAAAGACTTCCGACTAACTCTCTCCATGTGTACGTTACCAAACAGCAACCCATAGATGACGGCCACTCGCTGCATGCCACCTCCAATGTGATTATGATCCTGAACAGGTCTGGATTTGTCTAGGGGATTCTGCTACACCCATTCGTACACTCTCTCCCCTGACTCAGACAACTTCTTCTGTACTGAGCCATCATTATCGTGTTGATTTAATAAGGTTTCGCATCCTCTGACCACAAAAGCAAACCCCCCCCCCCCCCCCCCCCCCCCCCAAAAAAAAAAAAAAAAAAAAAAAAAAAACGAAGAAAGCCTCGCTGTTCTCCCACGGTGCATGACGAAAGAGGAGCAGCCATTTTAATCACAATTGCGCAGATTGCTCGATCCTCACGACCTCTACACGGAATATTGCTCAAGATCCAGTTTGTGTCACAAATAAGATTTCCCGATATCCAGACTCTTTCCAAGCACTTGATAATAATATCCCTGTTACTTAAAGACGTTCCCCTCGCAGAATACATAATTCAGTTCTTTAATAGTTAATCCTCCAACTTCACAAGCAAGCGAGGCACACGCACCACGCCTCGCACCTAATAGTGTTATTTTTTACTAAAGTCCTGACCTCCCAAGTCGCTCACTTGATGACCTGACCTATCTGTAAGATCAGGCTGGCGTTCTGACCTGTGGCATGTTGCTTGAGCTGGCTGCAAAAACTTCAGATATGTACAGTCTGGAGAAATAGGGAGGCGTAAGATCTCTGGGATACTTTGTTGCGTTCGGCTTCTGCCAATTAAATAATTTCTTGCCATCCGCGTCAAACAGGGAAGAGGTGAGGAGAGAGAGAGAGAGAGAGAGAGAGAGAGAGAGAGAGAGAGAGACACCACACACACACACACACACACACACACACACACACACACACAGAACGAACGAATGAACGCACTTTATTTTCAAAGGGTCACAAAATGGGTACACAGACCTGTCTTACATTCGGCTTTTCCAACCACTCATCTTTCGTTCATCAATTGTGCATCTGCATTTACATAGGGAAAAAATAAAAAACATTGTCAAATGAATGTTCGGCTTTTGCCAGTTAAACAATTTCTTACCATCCAGCGTCAGAAATAAGGAAGGGGTTGTGGGGGGGGGGGGGAGAGCAAGAAAAGAGAGAGACTGTGAGAGAGAGAGAGAGAGAGCAAGAGAGAGCGAGAGAGAGAGAGAGCGAGAGATAGAGAGAGAGAGCGAGAGAGAGAGAGAGAGAGAGAGAGAGAGAGAGAGAGAGAGAGAGAGAGAGAGAGAGAGAGAGAGAAGGAAGTTTATAGGAAACAGTAATGACAATCAAGGTTGGGGTGTGAAGTTGTAGGTTTTTATATATTCTAGTCCACGTAAGCTTGCTTGAAAACCGACCTCGGGTGTGGAGTCACAAGTCACATTGATCACATCACCCCTTAAGTGCCAGTTTTTGCATATCCTATTTACAGGACATTGCAGTCAACACGAGTATTTTTCAGCAGCTGTTGACGCCTTGGCAACTTTTTCGTTCAGTAGTTTGCCATTGCTTTCTTAACGACCGGCTCATATACCTTCTGTAAGTAACCAACGCGACGCGATCCACTGCTGAATCTCGGGCAGCTGTTTCATACGTGAATATCCGGGATTACGAACACCTTCGCCAGGGAGACCAAATGCCAGTTGGTCCACAAACAATATGGGGCTAGCACCATGTACCCAAAACGCCTCAAAGCATGTAGAGAGGGTCGTTACTTATACTTATGGAAGTGTAATAACGAATACTGTGCCTCTCGAGTAAAAGTGGGGTAAACGGAGAGCAAATGACTACACCGAGTGCTAATTTGTTTGAAACCATGCAGGGCGAACGTAAAACCGTTAGCACGTAAAAATTGTTAGGGTGTAAAATGTCTACCCAAAGTAGCATACGGGTTGTCACTTTGGGTGGAATTCGTTTGCAAGGAGAAACCTTGAACACATACATGCAGACGTAGGGCGCGCTGACTTCTGGGTTACGACCGGAAATGGCATGGGATGAACTGCATTGAGACTTAAAGAGTACAAGAAATAAACAGAAACCGGTAGTGGGATCGGTTAGCTTAACAAGAACACAATCATACGTGTTATATTGGGCGTTACGGCTAGAAAATCTTCATCAGCACACGCAAATTAAGAGCCGGGGCTAGCTTAGAGGCGTAATGTAAATACAGGACAACATCATGTAAATGTAACATAAATACGAAAGTCTTGTGATGGAAATCATGGCGCAGTAAAGTAAAGACAACAAGGAAACATCCTAAATAAGAATATCTAAATACAATTATATACCCAGGGAATACAATTTCACCCGCCGAAGAACTAATTGAGTTAAGAACTATCATCACAACACTCGGGACATTCCCATACGTGCTTCGTCGTCATCTTCTTCAGCAAGTGAAGAGTTCCAATACTAATGGTACCAGGTGTAGTCTAATTATATCTCCGTCCGACTTTTCCTGGGATTATGGATTGTTGTCCAGGTCCTCTGGTCACTTTCTGCCATCATTCTCTCCAGGCAATGATGATTTATCTGTTCAACTGCGCTATACGCATGATCACAAAGGGTGCGCATCTACCTTATAATGCATAAATAAACTAAACGATACCCCACTGCAATTCAAAAATACGACCAAGAAGGAAAACAAAGCAGAATAAGAATCAAATATAAATAATTAACTTTCTGTTTGTTTATGTTGTGAAATGTTTCCTCCAATTATGACTTTTGTTCTTTGGTCATAATGCCTTCTGTTCTTTGGTCATGATGATAACTGATGGCTATTTCCATATCTTTGTGTCAGCAAAGGTCAAACCCACGTGTATTAGTAATCATGAGTAATTCCCATGCCCGGTGATGACCTATCCTTCATCCGGTGACATAATACACACTCGTAAGCCCTCATCTCACGCCCGCTCACTTGCTTTCCCACCCCGACCAACTGAAGTACTACTCAGTCTGGAGATGTGCTCATCGGTCTGACTGACAGAACACTTGCCAACAGTCATGTGAGCCGATGTTCACCAAAGGCCAATGTTCCGAACAATTAATAACAGTAATTATCTGACCAGCGAGTGACCAGTCCTTCAGAAATCTCTCCACGCCCTGAGCCAGTCCTGGACAGCTGCAGTGTCCGGCGGACACGTGCTCGGACGGATCAATCTTTCTCTTGTATCACGTGAATTAATGAAAGTTGAGTATCATTGTGAAGAATAACTCAGCGACAGAGAATCGTCTGGAATATTGATTCTTTTAATGTCAAAATAATTACACTGACCAAGCAGGATTAGTTTCCCCTGACGCGGCTGTAAAATCTTTGTTTCTGTATGTCGCCTTGACTCACATCTGATTAATTACTCTTACTACTCTTACTACTGATGGTACTGCTGCTACTGCTGCTATTTCTATTATTATTTTTGTTATTTTTATTTTAGTGTTGCATATCACAGGACGTTGCAGTCAACACCAGCACTTTTCAGCTGCTGTTGGTGTGCTAGGCAAGTGTTACGTTCAGTAGTTTGCCATTGCTTTCTGAACGACCGGCTTCCATACCAACACGTTATAACACAACACGACACGGTCTGCTGCACAAATCGGTCGCAGCTGAGTTTCGAACGCCTAGTAAGCGGTTCACGTACCGCGTTCGCAAGGCATTTTTCCACGGAGGCCGGTCTTCTATTTACATTGGCACCTTGCCGTCTTGACAGACGATAGTGTGTGCTTTAAAAAGGCATAACTTTTAACTATGGCGGTAGCGAGTGTGACTGATAAGGCCAATTTGCGCTGTAAATGTCCGTTCACAGTGGGTGCATGTGAACACGTGGTCATTTCCACCATCATGCACCATCTTACGTCTCAAACGCTTGGTGTGTGACTTTTCTGCAATAATTTTCTCCTTTGACTTTATTCCATTTCTGATATTTGCCCTCCATGCAACACGCTCAGCGGCGACTTGCTCCCAATGTGCATTATCAATGCCTGTATCAATCATGTCCCGCTTACACACATCTTTGTATCGTAGTAGAGGCCGACCCTGAGATCTCTTACCCATCTGTATTTCACCAAAAAAGATATCCTTTGGTATTCTACCATCATCCATCCTCCTAAGATGTTCTATCCATCTAAGTCTACGAAGACTGAGCATGGAATAAACTGTCACACAACCTGATCTTTCCAATACTTCAGTATTTGTGATTTTCTTCTTCTTTACGTGCAATAGATTTTCTTCTATTATTACTACTACTAATACTACTACTGTTACTGCTGCTGCTACTACTACTACTACTATTACTACTACTACTCCTACTACTACTACTACTACTACTACTACTACTACTACTACTACTACTACTACTACTACTACTACTACTACTACTACTACTACTACTACTACTACTACTACTACTACTACTACTAACTACGCTTACTGGTGCTGCTGCTACTACTACCATTACTATTACTGCTACTATGCTACTACTTCTAATACTACAACTACTACTATTATTGCTGTTACTGCTGCTGCTACTACTACTACTATCACCACTACTGCTGGTGCTTCTACTACTACTACTACTGCTACTGCTACTACTACTACTACTACTACTACTACTACTACTACTACTACTACTACTACTACTACTACTACTACTACTACTACTACTACTACTACTACTACTACTACTACTACACTACAACTTCTACTACTACTACTACTACTACTACTACTACTACTACTACTACTACTACTACTACTACTACTACTACTACTACTACTACTACTACTACTACTACTACTACTACTACTACTTCTACTACTACTACTACGACAAATACCACTTCGAACTCATGTGCGGGCTCTGTACTATCTCGGCTTCCAAAGGATTCCATCACCTTCAGTTACTTCACGCCCTGCGTGCATAGGGTCTGACCCGCCCATCTATTCACATCCTAAAATAATTATTCGAGGCATGTATGTAATACTCCTCATGAACTCTACTTCGACTCTTTCAGGGAGAGTTAAATCACTCCTGCCTTGGCAGTCTCCAGAAGGTCTGCAGGCTAAGATGATCTCTATAGTTTAGCTCATATAGATAAAAAGTATAAATAACTTAGCTGTAATCTTCTTCTTCTTCTTCTTCTGCGTTCATCCGGATTTTTTTTTCCGGATGTGACTGCGTTGTGCCTGTTTACAGCAGAGCTGCGTTCTTGCGCCGTTAGGCCGATACATCCGACATCTGCGGGCATTTTTTGACCGGGTTAACCTTCCCGGGTAGCTGTAATCTAATTAAGAAGCCGTTTCAGACTGGGAGATATCAGTTTTGTTTTGTTTTTAATTTTATTTTTATTGTTTGGACAATTACGCTCCGCGAGTTCATATATACATTTATAATATCCCAAGTCTCCATAGTTTCTCAAGCCTGCCTCCTCTGCAGGTCAGCTTTGAGAAAGTCTCCGCTCCTCCTTCTCGAGTGTCCCAAAGGACATCAGCCGTTAAGTTGTTCCTTATTGAATTGACTAGTCCCCAAAGGGCCTAATTATGAAACCGATCAATCAAATTTGGCTCCAAGACATATTTCGTCACTCAAATGTCGCCTTCTGTAATTGAATGACTTCCACACAGACCACCATGTATGTGTCCCATATCCGAATACGAAACTTGACAACGTCCAACACTTCATTAAAGTTAAGAAGAGCTGACCAAAACGAAATTTTCGTAACGTTTCATGGCCTAAAGTGACCTTAAACTTTATTTGAATTAGTTTGAACTGTCTTGGAAATCTGGCGTCGTTTGGGGTGGAATTAAGACAATTTAATTACTGATATTAAATCCCCAGAATGCAGATTGGCTGATGCCTTCAGTCGTGATGATGGGAAAGGGAGAAATGAATTAGGGAATGACGATATGCAAATCAGTTTTAGAGTGAACAAAAACATGGTGATAATGGGATGGTTGGAGTGTAGATGAATTAGTGATATCCTTGTATGTTCAAATGCTGTTCAGTTTGGTAGGTATTGTGATATGTGATTGACCAGCCGAAGGTTGCATACTTAATGGATGCATCAAGAAAGGAAAGAAACGTGTAGATAGATCGATGATAGCAGTCGTATAAGTAGAACAATCAGTGTCAGACATACAATAGAGATACATATACGGATGGGGAGAAACACAGACAAACAGAGACAGACGGAACACTAGACCGACAGATAAGCAGAGGCTAAAATACACCAGGAAAGAGAGGCAGAGAGACAACCAAAAAAAAAAAAAAAAAAAACCAGACAGACAGACTGACGAACGGACAGATGGGTGGATAAATGGGTTATGTAGACAGACATACATACATATATAGACAGACATACATAGACAGACAGACATAGACAGATGGACAGACCGACCTACGGGCCGACCGACTGACCAACCGACCGATCGATCGACCGACCGACCGACCGACCGACCGACCGACCGACCGACCGACCGACCGACAGACAGACAGACAGACAGACAGACAGACAGACAGACAGACATAAAAGCGAGCACGCTAGCTCATATATTTCCTCGCTCAATGAAAACCACATTTACCGTGAAACATACATCATAATTTAGTGTGCTGTTAGAAAAACATAATATGTCAAAATGCTACAAGCCAGATATCAATACACTGTGTTTTTAGATGATATATGTAATGTTAATTGCCATTTTCTTGCAACTGCATGTTCTTGCCTTCCTTGTATATTTTGCAGAACATTATTATAAAATGCCGCTTTACATATTTACATTTTAGCAGATTCAGTGCCAAACAAAAAGTAAAATCAGATAGCTGTGGGAACGATTAGTAGTATGACTCTTCGCTGGCCGTTGAACGAGGGGACTGAGCATGTATGGTAATGTCCTGAGTGCAGTGATGTCGGTTCTTAACTCAACTCAACTCAACTCAACTAAACAAAAAGTAATTTTGGACCAAACAAAAATTAATGGCGGTAAAATGGGAATTGTGGGTTTGTCACATTTATGACTTTAAAAGTGTTATATGGTGGCAGACAAGTATTATATATCCAATTAAAATCGTTACATAAGTAAACTACAATATATAAGTCAATGGCAGATAGGGGAAGTAACTTAAGACGATTAATCATCCCATGTCACTTGATCAATTAAAGTGGGAGCTAAGGATTTTTCGTTGCATACTCGGAAAGAGGATATCCTTTTCTTCTTGTGCAGTAATTTTAACACGGTTACACAGACAGACGAGCTCTCAAGATGTAGTCAACAGTTTCTGGAACTCCTTGTTTGTTCCAAATAGCTTTGACGTCTCATTAGGACAGAATTCCATGCATAGCTGGGTGTACACGGGGACACCCCGGAGAACGTTGTCTGTTGTTTGTTCACAATGTCCGCATGAGCATAGTGGAGAAGATGGTTCAGTCTGTTATGCCCTGCCCGAAGTCTTACAACAATGAGTTTTCTCTAAAGATACCATTTTAATTAACCCTCATAATGACTAGTTTAAAGCAACTGTCGGGATCCTTTAATAAGCGATCAACATTAAAATGTTACGTGTGCATCAATACGAGAACCATCACTAACAACAGCAGCAACAGCAACAGCAACAGCAACAACAACAACAACAACAACAACAACAACAACAACAACAACAACAACAACCATCACAGTTTTCTCACAGATGAGCCACACTTGCAGAACGTCGGTCTCATTACGGACCGCTGTAAAGCCTCTCGATCCCCTGCCATGTCTCTTGCCTCATGCCTAAAGTGTCTGTAATGCCCGGTGTCTATCTTAGTGCTGGTCGACCTCAGTCTCTTCTGCCAAGAACCAGGCCTTCCATTACTGTTCTTTCCAAGTCACTCTGACGTTAAGTTTAGTTTAGTTTAGTTTAGTTTAGTTTAGTTTAGTTTAGTCGACGATTCAACATCACGGCACACGGGTGCAACCCATGGAGCAGGTGGCGGGTTGAGCTTGAAGGCATTCGACAGATAGGCGTTGGTTATAGTCTCGAAATTGCGACTGTTGGCAGAGGTTCTCTTTATGGAGCCAATGGCTACCTACCAGTTCCATCACTGCCAAGAGGTACAGCAACGACAGACTACCTTGTTCACAGATGCTTAGTAAATAATGATTCGACAACTCAAAGAATATCGGAAAATCAAATGAGGCAGTCCTTCAAGAAACAACTGACAACAGTAAACTGACTAGAGGAATTATGTTTAGACTGTCAAGTTACGTTGGCAGGGGTTAGCATGGACGAATGGTTAAGAGCGGGCGCTCTTAAACTTCTGCTGTACTGATGCCGAAGTAGGGGGTTCAACCCCTACACCCGTCCATCCATCCATCCATCATGTGCCATGCCGGTAAGCGTGGGCGGTCATGTTCTGCCATCTCACTCGATCAACAGAGTCGTGGATCAGTTCCGTGTTTTTGTCTCGACCATGCCACAAGGCCAAGCCATCCAGATACTTGTTTCTAGGTCTTCCCCTTGGTCTGTTCCCCTCGATCTTACCAGTTGTCACCAAGTTCTCCAAATCATTTCTTCTCATAACATGCCCAAAAAATTTTGACTGTCTACGTCTAATGTCTCTGATCAGTTTACGATCTTCATTTGTTTCTTGAAGGACTTGTTCATTGGTCTTTCTGGCTGTCCATGGTATTCTTTGCATTTTCCTCAGAAACCACATTTCTACAGCCATCAGATATTTTTCAGCCTGGCTGCTCATTGTCCAAGCTTCACATCCATATAAAAGTACAGGTTCTATGTAGCATCTCAACACTCTTTTTCTCGTTTCAATTGACATCTTTTTATTGGTCAGTATGTTTTTCATCTTGCTAAAGGCTACTTTTGCCATGGCGATTCTTGTTCTAATCTCTTCAAGGCATCTCCCATCAGATGTTATTACTGTTCCGAGGTAATTGTACCTATTCACTTGTTGAAGAGTATTCCCATTTACTTGTATATTACACTGTGGTATTTCGTTCTTCTTAGTGACGACCATAATCTGTGTCTTTTTACAATTTAATTCTAACCCTTGTTGTTCACTATGTGTAACAACCGCATCTACTAAATTTTGCAGGTCCTGTTCATTGTCTGCAATCAAGACTGTATCATCTGCATATCTAATGTTATTGATGCATCGTCCCCCAATGTTGATTCCTTCCATATTTTCAATATTTCTGAAAATATTTTCACTGTACAGGGAAAACAGATCTGGAGACATTACACATCCCTGTCTCACACCTCTCTTAATAGGCTGATATTGGCTTACTTCATTATTACTACACCCGTCAGTTGGACTAAAATGTTGACTGCTCATCCTTGACCTGGGGAAGTAAATTACAATTACCTCAGAAGTCTTGTACCTCAAACAGTTGCGCTAGCTACGTTATGCGGAGAACTAAACCGGAAAACTTGGTGAATGGCAACATCACCCTCCCCGGAAATAGTGAATTTTAACTATGAAAACACGCAGACGGGTCAAGGAGTTGAATGTGCCAGTGTTTATCTCTGTTGACAGCCTAGTTACACATGGCCAGATATTCGGAGTACACATGGCCAAACAACCTGGACTAGGCAATTCCACGATGGCTTGCTGTTGGGTATGTGAAGACGGTACTGTACTGGATGGCCACTTTCGCGTCGGACTTTCTAACCAAGGCTAAGCAAATAACGCATGCACGACAGGGGAAAACTGGTGCACTATAATGTTGTTTCTTATAGCATCTGGCACTTTGAAAATGGCGCGAGGCCGATTCAATAGCCGAAAACAGGTTTCATTAGTATTACTATATTTCTTTACAGTGTACAGTAAACGGGAACATACTAGAACAAGTAACACGTTTCTCCTAACATGTAATGACAGAGATGAAACAGGATTAGAAAAGGGAATAGGAATGGCCACAAATGTTTTCAACTATGTGAAATCAGTGTTAGCATCTAGAGAGGTTAACAACGCATTAAAAATTTTAATTGTCGAATGTTACATATATACAACACTACTATATGGAGCAGAAACCTGGACAATGAACATTTCATGGACTGGACACAAAAATAATCAAATACAGAGTTTCTATAAAAACTTGGAATGAAAAGAGAATTAATGAAGGAAATAGAAAAGAAGCACTTGCAATATTTCGGCCATGTTAAAAGACATAACACTCGTATGAAAATCATTCCAGAGGTTAAGGTTGGAAGCAAGCCAGCAAGGGATAGACAACGATACAAGTGGGAAGATAACATCTCGTGATGGACGAGCAGCAGTATGACTGAATCAAGGCGAGAGACAGTGTTTGGAAATCCATTGCAGCCAACCTTCATAGTGGAGCGGCAACTGATTAGTTCATTTCTGTTTCTTATAACACTTTCTTTCTTGCTGCTAATTCTTCTCTTCATTCTTCTCATTCGCATGCTACTTCCTATTCTGCTACTACTATTGTTAACACTACAAATGGGCGTCCCGAAAACAATTTTTCGAGACAGTGACGTATGTCATAAAAATCTGGGACTGTCTCGGAAAACCAGGCGTCTGGCAAATCTAGGCCTGTTGTAGGCTAGCATTTTTGGGGGTCAGTTATATTTATGTCTCACTGTGTGAGGGACAGTAGGTATCAGACGTGGCCGAGCTAAGATTGGTTTAACTGATTCATTTCCAAACAAAAAGTACATTTGGACCAAACATGGTAGACAATTACATGAACAAGTATTATAACGTAAATTTCCATACACTGAGCAATTCATTTGCGGAAAATAGCACCAAACAAAACAAATAAGAAGATGACTCTAGTATGGCGATATATCGTCCTGCTATCACAATGGGAGGTCAAATTTGGCGATATATTATCCCGCGGCACTGAATCAGTTAATTAGACACCTCGGGGGAAAAAAAGTCGACAGAGTCGACTACATTGCACCGGGTTTTATCCCATATGGCTCAGTCTCTTTCCGCTGCGCGGAAATGGTCACACATAGCACGAACTCCGTAGCTCCAGCGACGTCCCTAAAAAGTCTCTTGAAAAAATTCACTAGTGAACCGAAGGTTCGCGACCCGGAATCGAACCCACAACCTTCGGAGCCCGAGTCAGATGGCTTGACGGCTTCGCCACGGAGGTTCCCTAGACACCTTGGCAACCAGGCTAGAACTGATGTGTGACAATATGTGAGCTACAGATCAGCTAGAACTGATGTGTGACAATATGTGAGCTACAGATCAGCTAGAACTGATGTGTGACCTTATTTGAGCTACAGATCAGCTAGAACTGGTGTGTGACAATATGCGAGCTACAGATCAGCTAGAACTGGTGTGTGACAATATGTGAGCTACAGATCAGCTAGAACTGATGTGTGACAATATGTGAGCTACAGATCAGCTAGAACTGGTGTGTGACAATATGCGAGCTACAGATCAGCTAGAACTGATGTGTGACAATATGCGAGCTACAGATCAGCTAGAACTGATGTGTGACAATATGTGAGCTACAGATCAGCTAGAACTTATGTGTGACAATATGTGAGCTACAGATCAACTAGAACTGATGTGTGACAATATGTGAGCTACAGATCAGCTAGAACTGATGTGTGACCTTATGTGAGCTACAGATCAGCTAGAACTGATGTGTGACAATATGCGAGCTACAGATCAGCTAGAACTGATGTGTGACCTTATTTGAGCTACAGATCAGCTAGAACTGGTGTGTGACAATATGTGAGCTACAGATCAGCTAGAACTGGTGTGTGACAATATGTGAGCTACAGATCAGCTAGAACTGGTGTGTGACAATATGTGAGCTACAGATCAGCTAGAACTTGTGTGTGACAATATGCGAGCTACATATCAGCTAGAACTGGTGTGTGACAATATGCGAGCTATAGATCAGCTAGAACTGGTGTGTGACAATATGCGAGCTACAGATCAGCTAGAACTGGTGTGTGACAATATGCGAGCTACAGATCAGCTAGAACTGGTGTGTGACGATATGCGAGCTACAGATCAGCTAGAACTGGTGTGTGACAATATGCGAGCTACATATTAGCTAGAACTGATGTGTGACAATATGCGAGCTACAGATCAGCTAGAACTGGTGTGTGACAATAAGCGAGCTACAGATCAGCTAGAACTGCTGTGTGACAATATGCGAACTACATATTAGCTAGAATTGATGTGTGACAATATGCGAACTACATATCAGCTAGAACTGGTGTGTGACCTTATGTGAGCTACAGATCAGCTAGAACTGGTGTGTGACAATATGCGAGCTACAGATCAGCTAGAACTGGTGTGTGACAATATGCGATCTACAGATCAGCTAGAACTGATGTGTGACAATATGCGAGCTACAGACCATCTAGAACTGGTGTGTGACAATATGCGAGCTACAGATCAGCTAGAACCGGTGTGTGACAATATGCGAGCTACAGATCAGCTAGAACTGGTGTGTGACAATATGCGAGCTACAGATCAGCTAGAACTGGTGTGTGACAATATGCGAGCTACAGATTAGCTAGAACTGGTGTGTGACAATATGCGAGCTACATCTCAGCATCAGCACCACACACTCATGTGTATATACTCACTCACACACACTCACACACACACACTCACACACACACACAATGCCGTTCACACATTTCGCGACTTGCACAGACCAGGGATAACCTAACCTTCGGATGATTTGAAGGCAGACTTCAATGCGATGTTTTCAATGGTATGAGCTTCGGTCATTCAGAAAGCGATGGCAAACTACCGAACGTACAAATTGCCGAGTAAGTCACAAAAAGCCAAGAAATGCAAAGGTTGATTGCGAAGTCATGTAAAGGAAATGCAGTTTCTGAGGAGAATGCAAAGAACGCCATGGACAGACAGAAAAATTAATGAGCAAGTCCTATCAGAAACATATGAGAACCGTAAATTAATTAGAGAAATTATACGTAGACAGTCAAATTTTTTTGGAAACATTCAAAGAAGAAATACATTAGGGAACTTGGTGACAACTGGCAAGACTGAGAGGAAAAGAACAAGGGGAAGACGGAGAAGTAAATATCTGAATGGCTTCGCTACGTGGCATAGTCGAAACAAGAATACAGAGCTGATCTACGATCTTGTGATCGTGTGAGATGGTGAAACATGACCGCCCCAGCTTATCGGCATGTCACATGATGATGATGAATTAACTGTTTATAAACTGATGGAATATGATCTTGCAGTCTTATATTTAAAGTCCATGCCAGTAAGCCATATTGAATTGTTGGATGGGGAAATGTACGTCATTTTAAAAGAAACACCATTTTCAGTGACCTGACTGTTTCGGTGACCTGGACATGCAGGTCGGCCAGCCTTAATATTTGTACTGCGAAATTGCCTCGAAAATAAAGGCGGTCGACTATATATTGACAGTCTTATCCATCTAGTGGCAATGAATCTGAAGTTACGGAGCAGGGTACGTAGTTTGGGAAGAACAGTGATCGAAGGTTTGGTTCATGTAACTGAGGCAGGAGTCGGCTAGCACAAAGATGAACACAGGACATTGAAGACATACTGGGCTAGGCAATGGGTGAGGCACGATAACTAGCAATAGATCGAGAATCTTTACGGCAAGCCGTGATGAATGTGACATTCTTGAAAGGACCTGTTTCGTGACGTTAATTACTGTACTGACTATTGTAACAGATTGTTGGTGGAAACAGTTTAAAAACTGCGACACTTGCGACTGTTGTAGGAACATAGCCTCGCGTCATACGTTCTAGGTCCGGTCTTGCTTCTGGGGTCCCTTCAACCCCTACTCCTTCGGCTAGATCACAGAGATTCAGCTGCTTCTAAGACAGCAACCAAGACATCTAGTAGGACCTTGGTCTGCAATGGTTGGCTGGCAATAATTCAAACAGTTAGTAAGGCCATGAGAGCCTTGTTTTCATCTCTTCTGCCTGGGCAGACACCATGTCAACAAGTACAAATACTTGCACACGTAAACGTGTATGTGGTGGGGACCCAGGAGATCTCAATCACCAACAGCGGAGCCTACAACAAACACACTGAGACAACGAACAGCGCCGTCACAAGCATACCGCTTGGCTTGGGTATTAGTCCAACGTTGTTTGTGAAACGTGGCAAATCTAGTGTCTAAACAGATTTGTGATCTTCGTTGCTGCAGGAGTCTGCAGGGGGGCTTGACTTAAACATCAGCTTCCGTTCCAAGATTAGGCATGTTGACAGGTAATGTCCACTAGTCTGGCTGTTGTGTCAACGGGAAGGGAGTTCGTGATGAGAAGCATTAAGACAAATAGCAAACCAGAACGATACACTAGACAGGGTTCTTGTCATTGCATGTAGGGTGTGGACGGACAATGTAGGCTTATATAGTAACGCACACAATTAGTGCTTCGGTAATTATACCTATTTCTTAGTTATTGATATCAAAACTAGCAATAGTAATAACTAAGAAATAGCAATGAGGAAAGAAAAAATTATCAGTATACCTGACACTTTGCCGTTTTGACAGACGATAGTTTGTTACATTGCTCTTAAAAAAAAAAAAATAATAACTACAATCCATGGCGATCACGAATGTGACTGATCAGTGCAATTAGTGCGGTAAATATTCGTCCACAATGGATGCGTGCGAACACATGGTCATTTCTATCATCACTCACTGTCTGACATCTCGCATGCTTAGTGTGTGACCTGTCTGCAATCAGTTTCTCCTTTGTCATTATTCAATTCCTGATCTTTCCCCTTCTTGCAACGCAATGAGCAGCGACTCCCCCCCCCCCCAAAGTGCAATACCAATGCCTGTTATCAATCATGTCCCGCTCACACACATCTTTGTACTGTAGTAGAGGCCGAACCAGAGATGCTTTACCCATCTGGAAATCACCAATAAAAGATGTCTTTTGGTACTCTAACATCGTCCACCCTCCTAATGTGTCATATGCATCTCATTCTACGAAAACTAAGCATGGAACAATCCGTCATATCAACTGATCTTTCCAATACTTCGGCATGTGTGATCTTATCTTCCCATTTAATATGGAATATGTATGTTTCACAGACACCGCGTATGAACGCTGCTTAAGCGTTTCTCTTGGTCTTAATTAGCTGAACAGGTTTCACTGTCACAACGAACAGCACTAAGCACACAACTTGATAGACAAGAACTTCTGTTTTGGCAGTAAGCTTCCTGTTCTGTCAACCTCTCTTACTCAGTATAACTAACAACATAAAAATTAGCTCAGTAAAGTCACCGTATTGAAAGGAGTACACAATAGGGATGGAGTAAGTAAGCATCGACGATATCGTCTGCGAAGGAAATAATGTTACATATAGCCGAAGAGAAACCCTGTCAGGCATCTTTCCGAGGAAAACGTCTAAACTACAGAGGACCACGAAAAGATTAAACCGCACACCACCTCAGTTATAACCTTGGCTGACGAAGAAGGTTGAGTAACGTAGGAAGTGATTTTTTGAAGATCTGATGGCCGGACGATTGATCATATACGTATAAGAGAGTAAAGGTAACAGACACTGCCGTTGTGATGTGAAGTGCTAGGTTTTAACTTAATCTAAGCCACAACATGTACGTTGAGGTGGCCAGTTCCTGCCATCATTGTTTTTCCTTCCCAGACAATTCTTTAAAACTTCTGACCCACTTTTATGACCCTGGGACGAATCCCGAGCTGTATTGGTGGGGAGAAAAACTCTGCCTCAGGTGGGAATTGAACATCGACCAATGATTTAGGAGGCAAGACCACTGACCACTATGCCACTACGATTCCTGATACACGTACACAGTACTTATATATAGAAAGTAGACAGATGTGTACACAGTAATTCCTAGAAAGTTCACTCATTGGGTCCAACCTTTATCGCATCACGAAAATAACGGCAGACGGAATGCTAGCCATTAGTTTGCATATAAATGAAACGTGCTACGTATTTCATAATTATATATGACAGTGTATAAACACAAATCCCCGTAATCCAATTCTAAATGTTGCCTTCCAAGCGACCTTGAAAGCCAAGATGAATGAATATACCAGCCTTACACATAATTTCCTTTGTCCCACTCATTGTTGGGGGACAACAATTTAAACTGGTAAGAATTATGGGGGTAGAGCTGGCTCAGAGGCTAGCAGGCTTGCTTTCCGGCTGGAGGTCATTTGTTCGCATCCACTTCCAGGTGGTGATTTATTCTGGGAACAGCCGTAGTGTGGTGGCTAGGCGCTTGCCCGATGCCCCAGTGGTTATGGGTTCAAATTCGCATAGAAGCGAGTTTTAAATTGACCTGCGGTCCCTTTCGACTCAGACAAAATAGGAATTACGAAATGTCTTGGGGAAAAAGGGCGGCCTGTCTTATATTTGACCACATCACTCACTGAATTCCGATTGCTTTATAAAACATGAGCCTAGCACCATATGCTCAATGCGTCTCAACGTGTGTAAAAGGTCCACAGCCTTCTGTTTCTTGTGTTGCCAATCACTTCTGAAACCGACGTTCCTCCATGCCATGATGTCAGACTGTCCAGCATCTTCTCTCTTGGTCTCCCTCTGCCTCTCCTCGCCTTCAACCTTCCCGTTGTGATGACATACTCTAGCTTTCCTCTTGCGATGTGCTGTTTTGCTATACTTTGTTTATATTAAATTTTTTAGAGCCCTATTGTATACACCGAGCCAAAGCTTTCAAGCTCTTTTGCTATATGTTGTTAGATTCTATAGTATAGAACTGTATTGTAACTGACATACACTAGAATATGTGACACAATAACCAATGTGGAGCTCATGGAGAGAACTAGACAGATACCAATGAATTAAGAGATGAAGAAAAGACACTGGCCCTAGTGTAGCATACGCTAAGGAAACCTCATAATACTATAACTGGAAAGGCTATTTGAATGGAATCCACAGGGCAAACGATATAGAGAAACACATAAAACACACGGAGGAGAGAAGCAGACACAGAAATGAACAGTATGAGAAGACATTTACGGTGCTGAATAGAGTCCTAATATTAGAAAGTCTGGAGTGAGTGGTTTGAGGGCCTATAAGCCAATGGCGGACAAAGAGTAAAGAATCATCTCACCATTTCACCTCATCGTGTTCTTCTTGTACCTTGCGGTGTCGACGTGAAGCATAATCAACGGCAGAGTGCCAGTTTATGGACTTCATTTATCGAGACGCCCATGGACTCAGTTATTCCCCCTGGATCGTTTACTTGCACGGCATCTTCTTCTGGTTCCATTTGGTCTGTTCATCACTGCTCTTTGTGGTAAACTGTAAATGGTATACTGTTAGTTGGATGCCTTGTTAAATGGCCGAACCATTTAAGAGGAGTGTGAATACTATAGGCAGTAAATGACAGTTTGACAGGAAAAAGAAATCAATTGAATACACATAAAAATACATTGGAACTGCAAACTAGAAATGGAAAATTTAAATTAAATATAACAGCAAAAAGAGTGTGGGCTGGAATATAAAAGCAACATGAAAGTTTAGCAATAACAAGTTTTTTCCAACTCCGATTTAAGAATTCAGGTGCGCGTCTATTCTTTGATATTTTAGTAACAAAATAGAAGTTACAAGTTGTTTATTCATCTGTTGGTTGTGCGGAAATTCGCTGAAAAACAAATGCGAATTTAAAAGATAAGACCTCATAAAGTGGAGGCAACCGTGCAAAACTAAACAGAAAGGCAGGCAACTAATGCAGGTTAAATACACGAAGTAATGAGCTGAGGTAATGTGCATGTCTGTCGAAGACAGGTTACGTCATCGACCTCGGTATCGGTGCTAAAAACGCTGGCTACTGGCGCAGGTAGCGCCACATGTGGTCTCTGAAATATGTTTGGATTCAGCGATGCGAGAGATGGTAAATATGCAGAGTCTAGCGTTATTTTATCAAACTTCTGACATTTAGAAAGTTGTGGTGGTGGGGCGGTTGGCATTCTCTGGCACCGAAATATCCCATAAATACAGTATTGAGTCAGCTGAGAATGAGTCTAGAATTTAGCATATGCTAGGCTTATTCAGTGGTCGATGTATCATTGAGTTGCTGCTAGTCTACAGAGAGTCTAGAATATATCTGATTAAGTGCGATGGGATGATTAACCATCGAGGGGTGATATGGTCAACGTCACACCGTCCGCCTGTACTTCACAATCATTTCCTTCTATTCAATTTAGGCTGTTAGGACCTTAAAGGTCAACGTATAGCCACTACGTTATCGCGGCTCCCTGTGTGAAAGTGTGAGTGATTATGTGTGTGTGTGTGTGTGTGTGTGTGTGTGCGCTCGCGCGTGTGCGTGTGTGTGTGTGTGTGTGTGTGTGTGTGTGAGAGAGAGAGAGAGAGATTCAAAATAATATTAGCTTTATCGTCCATTATAAATTGTAGGTTACAGCGTTTCCGCTGGTCACTTTTAAAACATTATACGGGGAATTCCATCAGAAATAGGTCATGATCTGGGCTTTTAGGTCTACCCAACCTAAAATTGGACATCAGAAAATGTTCCGGTAAATGAAGGCTGCCAGCTAGGTATTGACCACACCACCCACTCAGTGGGTATCTGCATATCCATATGTAGTTAGCACCATTTACCCAATACATCTCGTAGAGTGATCAGATTTTATTTACTGGCGTTAGCAGGAAATAAGCACAGAGAGTAATATAATCTGTGTAAACTATTGCAAACGTTCAGCGTATGAAGACAAACGTCGGGGAAATGTCAGAAAACTTAAGTTGACTACTGATTTTTATGTTGTTGTGTGACTTATTCAAGTGGTATACTTGCATTCAACAATCCGAAATAGAAGACATCTATTGGATTTATTCCCTATGACATGCTGGTGCGGTGGGAAACGAGCAGACGGACAGATTGGGTGGATCTGCACCACTTGATGGGAAATTGGTGCATGATAAAACAGATGTGGTGTGTACCATTTGGTATCGTGTGTACCCTTTGGTATCTTGTGTACCCTTTGGTATCGTGTGTACAGTGCAGAAGAACGGGTAGATAATCAAGACTTTGAGAGAATGGTGCTACTGGGAGTGACCAGATGATCTGGCCGATGCTCAAAACTCCGAGGGCAGGCAAGACGGACCTATAGTCAGGCTGCTACTGGTACCATTAGTATTCGACCTCTTCTTTGGCTGTTGCAGGTGATGACGGAGCACACATGGAAATGTTCCGAGCGCTGTGATATGGGTTCTTGGCTCAACTCAATTGGGACTTATTCCTATTGACATCTGAGGGTGAACGAAGATGAGGAAGAAATATGTATAAACAACAGCAACACGTGCTTTTCCTCAGAATTTCCTGAAGCATAAGGCATTCAATACAAAGAGACTCATACTGAATAAGTTTGTCAAAGAAACGTTTATTCTAATAATCCAGGTGTGTTTGTCTTTGTAAGGAAAACCGTTTAGTCAATAATGCATACTTGGAATACGTGAAGCGTTTTGTCTAAATGGTTTTCTCATTAGAATTCACTGTTGAACTTTGCTTCTTGTTTGGGTATTCTGTGAATGCTGTAAATGTGGGTTACTTCAGTTGAAAGTGGATGAGAACTTCAGTTTTTGTTGTAACTTTCGCTGATGTTGGTCATTTCGAGGGCATAGTGAAAACAACCTATCTTATGCTGGTGATGTAGTTTTAGCCGCTGAAAATGAAATGCAATTACGAGAAATGATAGATCTAATTGCAACAGTATATTAAAGGGCTTTGAATAACAGAAAAAGCATAAGCAATGGTAACTACCAAGAAAAATAAACTGGTACTCCCAAATGCAATATCAATGGGAATGGAGTAAATGCAATATCAATTGGTATTTGGGTGTTTTAGTAACAGCAGGTGGAAGATATATTACAGCAGTTAAATAAAGAGCTTTCCATAAGATGCAGTGTATTCTTTGCAATTTATCTGTGTCAATCGAGATGAGAAAGAGAGTTCTTAATAGCAGTATTGGGCCAATCCTACTGTTAGAAAGCGAATCATAGACACATAGGCGACAAATGAGGAATTATGTGGTAGCTGCTTGGTTGGTTGGTGAGTCCTCTGGAAGACTGAGCCATTACTCTTAATTCCGGTGCACTGACGATCAGGTATTTTTAGTCTTGAACTGGGCTTGCATCTGTCGGAGTGATGTAGGTGAAGACATTTTCTGTGAACCCGATGCGCAAGTTGAAAATTACCGAAGTAGGTAACACCAGTTAAAACTGTATTAACACATCTCATCGCTATGTGTAACAGTTTAGATAGAAGGTGTTTATAATTTATAGAAGACTAGCTGACCCGGCCCGGCTTCGCCCAGGCTCTGGCGGGGATCTATCTATCTATCTATCTATCTATCTATCTATCTATCTATATATCTATCTGTCTGTCTGCTTGTCTGTCTTCTGTCTGACCCGGCCTGGCTTCGCCCAGTACCTAGCGCGAATCTATCTATCTATCTATCTATCTATCTATCTATCTATCTATCTATCTATCTATCTATCTATCTATCTATCTATCTATCTATCTATCTATCTATCTATCTATCTATCTATCTATCTATCTATCTATCTATCTATCTATCTATCTATCTATCTATCTATCTATCTATCTATCTATCTATCTATCTATCTATCTATCTATCTATCTATCTATCTATCTATCTATCTATCTATCTATCTATCTATCTATCTATCTATCTATCTATCTATCTATCTATCTATCTATCTATCTATCTATCTATCTATCTATCTATCTATCTATCTATCTATCTATCTATCTATCTATCTATCTATCTATCTATCTATCTATCTATCTATCTATCTATCTATCTATCTATCTATCTATCTATCTATCTATCTATCTATCTATCTATCTATCTATCTATCTATCTATCTATCTATCTATCTATCTATCTATCTATCTATCTATCTATCTATCTATCTATCTATCTATCTATCTATCTATCTATCTATCTATCTATCTATCTATCTATCTATCTATCTATCTATCTATCTATCTATCTATCTATCTATCTATCTATCTATCTATCTATCTATCTATCTATCTATCTATCTATCTATCTATCTATCTATCTATCTATCTATCTATCTATCTATCTATCTATCTATCTATCTATCTATCTATCTATCTATCTATCTATCTATCTATCTATCTATCTATCTATCTATCTATCTATCTATCTATCTATCTATCTATCTATCTATCTATCTATCTATCTATCTATCTATCTATCTATCTATCTATCTATCTATCTATCTATCTATCTATCTATCTATCTATCTATCTATCTATCTATCTATCTATCTATCTATCTATCTATCTATCTATCTGTCTGTCTGTCTGCCGGTACAATTTTTCTCCATTTTCTTTACAATTTTGCGACAATGCTCACGACAATCGTCACTGTATGTGTGTGTAAAGTATGGGAGTTTGATCATAATAGTAGGTTGGGGGATCGGGGGATGTGTGTGTGGGTGGATTCGTGATGTGTGTGGGTGGGCTCAGGATGTGTGGGTGGGAGGGGTGGGTTTGTGTGGGTGGGTGGGGGATTGTGTGTGGGTGGGTGGGGGGTTGTGTGTGGGTGCGCGCGAGATGTATGGGTGTATGGGGAGATGTGTTTGTGGGTGGGGATGTGTGTTTGTGTAGGTGGTTGTGGGTGAGTGGGTGGAGGAGGATATGTTGGTGGATGATTGATGGTGGGTTATGGGATGGGTGGGGGTATATGTGTGGGTGGGGAGATGTGGGTGTGGGGATATGTGGTGGGTGGGAGATGTGTGCAGGTGGGGGTGGTTGTGGGTTTGGGGATGTGTGTGTGGGTGAGGGATGTGTATGGGTGTGGGATGTTTGGGTGGATGGGTGGGGAGTGTGTATGGGTGAGAGATGTGTGGGTGAATGTGTGTGGGGGGGGGGTGTGGGTTGGGGGAGGGGTGCGTGATGGGTGTGGGTGATGGATTTGGAGATGTGTGTGTGGGTGGGGGATGTGTCTGGCTGGGTGGGGGTGTGTGTGGCTGAATGAAGGATGTATGTGTGGGTAGTGAGGGTGATTGTAGTTGGGGGATGTGTGGATGGGTAGGAGATGTGTGGATAGATGTGTGTGTGGGTGAGGGATGTGTCTTTGGGATGTGTGTGGGTGTGGTATTGTGTGGGAGGGGAGCTGGGTGTGGTTAAATGATGTTTGTGTGGGTGGGTGAAGGTGTGGTTCGGTTTGTGGGTGGGTGAAGGATGTGTGTGAGGGTGGAGGATGTGTGCTTAGATGGGTGGTTGGGATTTGTGAGTGTGGGTGGGTAGATAGGAGATGTATGTGTTGATGAGTGGGTAAGGGATGTGTGGGTGTTAGTGGTTGAGGGATAAGTACGTGTGTCTAGGGATGTGTGAGGGGATGAATGTATGGGTTGTGTGTGCGTGGATGGGAGGTGTGTGTTTGTGAATCGGGAATGTGTTGGTGGGTGCGGATGTGTGTGAGGGATGTTTGTATGGGTGGGGGGATTGTGCGTGGGTGGGGATGTGTGTGTATATGGGTAGGGGTGTGTGGTTAAGGGATGTGTGGCTGGGGGAATGGGTGGATGGAGGATGTGTGGTTGGGTGGATGATGTGTGGTTGGGTAGAGGATGTGTGGGTGGGTGATTGTATATGAGTAAGGGTGTGTGGTTAAGGGATGTTTGGTTGGGGGATGGGTGGGTAGAGGATGTGTGGGTGGGTAGAGGATGTGTGGGTGGGTAGAGGATGTGTGGGTGGGTGAGTGTGTGCAGGTTAGGAGATGGTGGGGGATGTTTGTAGGTGCGGGCTCGGGATCTGTGAGTGGGCTGGGGGAGATGGGAGATTATGTGGGTGAGTGCGGAATTTGTGTGTGGGTAGGTGCGGAATATGTGAGTTGACGGGGAGACATGTGTGTGGCTGAGGAATGTGTGTTTGGTTGGGTGGTTGGAGGTGTGTGGGTGGAGGAGGATATTGGGTGAGTGATTGTTGGTGGGAAATGGGACGGGTAGAGGATATGTGAGTGGGTGGGGAGATGTGTGTAGGTGGGGGATGTGTGGGTTATTGAATGTATGTGTGCTTGAGGTGTGGGTGGGTGGGATGTGTGGTGGGTGAGAGGTGTGTGTGGGTGGGGAGATGTGTAGGTGTAGGGATGTGGTGGATGGGTGGGGGAATGTATTGTATGTGTATGTGGTTGGGTGGGGAAGTTGGAGTGAATGGGGGATGTGTGGGTGGGTGGTGGATGTGTCTCATAACATAGTAATATGCATTGTTTATGTTTACAAAATTCATGTGACAATGTTTTTTTCCTATGCACTGTTGATGAAAGAAAGATGAATGATTGGAAGGGCCGAATGTAAGACGGGCCTGCGTGCCCAATTTGTTACCCTTTGAAAATAAAGTCTGTTCGTTCGTTCGTTCGTTCGTTCGTTCTATCTATCTATCTATCTATCTATCTATCTATCTATCTATCTATCTATCTATCTATCTATCTATCTATCTATCTATCTATCTATCTATCTATCTATCTACCTATCTATCTATCTATCTATCTATCTATCTATCTATCTATCTATCTATCTATCTATCTATCTATCTATCTATCTATCTATCTATCTATCTATCTATCTATCTATCTATCTATCTATCTATCTATCTATCTATCTATCTATCTATCTATCTATCTATCTATCTATCTATCTATCTATCTATCTATCTATCTATCTATCTATCTATCTATCTATCTATCTATCTATCTATCTATCTATCTATCTATCTGACCCGGCCCGGCTTCGCTCATCCCCTGGCGGGGAGCGTCTCATTAAATTCATATAAGTAGTCATGAAAATGCCTTAAAGATTGTATCATTATTTATTATAACTCATATGCCTGTAAATAACTATAGACAAAGAGTTTATAAATCTGTGGGGGGAAGAAAAAAAAAAAAACCGCATGTTAACAGTATTTTAACAGGCGTGCTGCGTGTAAGGTATGCATAAAGTATGAACAACACACACAAAATTAACTTAAGAATGTCCTTCCAGACACCATGTGCTCTCTTTCACTAAAATAGAAAATTAGATTTTTAACTAACTATTGCATTTCATCTGAATCTGATAAAGGGCACACACACACAAACAAATATTGTCTACATATATAGTAGAGGATATTGAAATATGGTACATGGCCAAAAGAAAAAGGGCAACCTGAAACTACTAAACGTAAATGCTGGGTACTTCAAAGGATAGGCTTCTTTTTTTAGACAAAAAAAAAAAAAAACAAAAAAAAACCTGCATTTTAACAGGTGTGCAACATTGAATGAAAAATGTGATGTTGACACACACGCGGCCAACTTTTTTTTTAAAAACAAAAACAAAATCGAGAATATACCCATTTAATTGTGTACTGACCTTCTCTGTGCCAAGCGAACGGAAAAAACAAATGCTTCGATTACTTCAAAAGGTAACACACTCACAAACAAATATTGTCTACATATATAGTAGAGGATATTGAAATATGGTACATGGCCAAAAGATAGGAAGAGAACTATATCTAAAAAGGGAAACCTGAAACTACTAAACGTAAATGCTGGGTACTTCAAAGGATAGGCTTCTTCTTTTTTTAGACCAAAAAAAAAAAAAAAAACCTGCATTTTAACAGGTGTGCAACATTGAATGAAAAATGTGATGTTGACACACACGCGGCCAACTTTTTTTTTAAAACAAAAACAAAATCGAGAATATACCCATTTAATTGTGTACTGACCTCTCTTCCAAGCGAACGGAAAAAACAAATGCTTCGATTACTTCAAAAGTTCCACTCCGAAAAAAGTACAGAAATAAATTTCTAACGTATCTAAAATAAATCCATTATTTGTAATGAACACTGGTTTTAAAAACATAAAAAGATGTGTTAGAAAATTTTCACTATTTAAATAGATGCATTACTTTTATGATAATTATTATGAAAATGCCTTAAAGATTGTATCATTATTTATTATAACTCATATGCCTGTAAATAACTATAGACAAAGAGTTTATAAATCTGTGGGGGGACGAAAAAAATAACCCGCATGTTAACAGTATTTTAACAGGCGTGCTGCGTGTAAGGTATGCATAAAGTATGAACAACACACACAAAATTAACTTAAGAATGTCCTTCCAGACACCATGTGCTCTCTTTCACTAAAATAGAAAATTAGATTTTTAACTAACTATTGCATTTCATCTGAATCTGATAAAGGGCACACACACACAAACAAATATTGTCTACATATATAGTAGAGGATATTGAAATATGGTACATGGCCAAAAGAAAAAGGGCAACCTGAAACTACTAAACGTAAATGCTGGGTACTTCAAAGGATAGGCTTCTTTTTTTAGACAAAAAAAAAAAAAAAAAAAAAAACAACCTGCATTTTAACAGGTGTGCAACATTGAATGAAAAATGTGATGTTGACACACACGCGGCCAACTTTTTTTTTAAAAACAAAAACAAAATCGAGAATATACCCATTTAATTGTGTACTGACCTTCTCTCTGCCAAGCGAACGAAAAAAACAAATGCTTCGATTACTTCAAAAGTTCCACTCCGAAAAAAAGTAAAATTCTGACGTATCTAAAATAAATCCATTATTTTTAATGAACACTGGTTTCACATAAAAAGATGTGTTAGAAAATTTTCACAATTTAAATAGATGCATTACTTTTATGATAATTATTATGAAAATGCCTTAAAGATTATTTCACTATATATTACAACTCATATGCCTATAAATAACTATAGAAAAGAGTTTATAAATCTGTGAAAACAATGCAACAATCTATACATAAAATAATAGTGATGTTATTAAAAGTTATAACCCTTGAAATAACTTTTCTTATGTTAAGTCCCCTTGATAAATATTAGCTGCCCGGCCCGGCTTCGCCCAGGCTCTGGTGGGGATCTATCTATGTATCTATGTATCTATCTATCTATCTATCTATCTATCTATGTATCTATCTACCTATCTATCTATCTATCTATGTGGAGCATCTCATTTAATTCATTGTCAATCAACTCATTTAAACTCAGGGGACGTAACTTAAGATATAACAATTATACTAAAAGTTATATCCCTTTTTGTCATATATTTTTATATTTTCTTATGTTCAGTCATGTAATAACAAAATTAAATTTTAGGAAGGTAATAGCTGATAGCTGATAGATAAAACACAGTTGGTTGCACAGGAATGAAAGGAAAACGTGTAGAAAATTTCATCTCAATCGGTTGGACCGTTCGCGAACGCATGAAGGACGGAAATACATACATACATACATACATACATACATACATACATACACACAAAGATTTTTATATATATAGACTAGCTGACTCGGCCCGGCTTCGCCAAGTCCCTGGAGGGGATCTATCTATCAGTCTGTCTGTCTGTCTGCTTGTTTGTCTGTCTGTCTGTCTAGCTGACCCGGCCCGGCTTAACCCAGTCCCTGGTGGGGAGCATCTCATTTAATTCATATAAGTAGTCATATAAGCTCCCGTTCCCGACTATCTGTCTGTCTGTCTATCTGTCTGTCTGTCTGACCCGGCCCGGGTTCACCCAGTCCCTGGTGGGGAGCATCTCATTTAATTCATATACGTAGTCATATAAGCCCCCGTTCCCGACTGTCTGTCTGTCTGTCTGTCTGTCTGTCTGTCTGTCTGTCTGTCTGTCTGTCTGTCTGACCCGGCCCGGCTTCATCCAGTCCCTGGTGGGGAGCATCTCATTTAATTCATATACGTAGTCATATAAGCTCCCGTTCCCGACTATCTGTCTGTCTGTCTATCTATCTGACCCGGCGTGGCTTCGCCCAGCTTCTGGCGCACAGTAACTTAAAAGAATGTCCTTCCACACACCATCCATTATTTTTAATGAAAACTGTTTTTAATTACCTACATGACTGTAGATAAATTCTTTAAGCATAAAAAGATGAGTTACAATGTTATGCATTATTTTTATGAAAACTTTGAAAATGCCTTAAAGATTATATCATTATTTATTATAACTCATATGCCTGTAAATAACTATAGACAAAGAGTTTATAAATCTTTGAAAACGATGCAACAATATGACTATAAAGTATATAGAAATGTTATTAAAAGTTATGCCCCTTGAAATAACTTTTCTAGAGTTAAGTCCCCTTGCTATATAGAAATTATAATGAAAAATGAAATATTAAATCTTAGTAAGTAAGTAGCCGATTTTACACTAAAATCTATGACAGAAAGTTGCACAGGAATGAAAAGAAAACGTAGAAAATTTCATCTCAATCGGATGGGCCGTTCGCGAACGCAAAAAGAACGGACGGACATACATCGTGTTTTATTTATATAGATGAGTTAACTAGAGAGGGGGCGGGGTGTGGTGCGCAGGGAAGAGAGAGAGAGAGAGAGAGAGAGAGAGAGAGAGAGAGAGAGAGAGAGAGAGAGAGAGAGAGAGAAGACGGAGAGAGAGAAAAGACATTGGAGTTCAGGATGAGACTGAGATAGACCAAAAGAGCGGTCAGAAAGAGCAAAAAAAAAAAACAGATAAAGAAGAAGAAGAAGAAGAAGAAGAAGAAGAAGAAGAAGAAGAAGAAGAAGAAGAAGAAGAAGAAGAAGAAGAAGAAGAAGAAGAAGAAGAAGAAGAAGAAGAAGAAGAAGAAGAAGAAGAAGAAGAAGAAGAAGAAGAAGAAGAAGAAGAAGAAGAAGAAGAAGAAGAAGAAGAAGAAGAAGAAGAAGAAGAAGAAGAAGAAGAAGAAGAAGAAGAAGAAGAAGAAGAAGAAGAAGAAGAAGAAGAAGAAGAAGAAGAAGAAGAAGAAGAAGCACGTTTGAAAACAGCAGATGGAGTGACACAAAGAGATGGATGGAGTGACACAGAGAGATTGGTGGAGTGAGACAGAGAGATTGATGGAGTGACACGTAGACAGAGAGATGGACAGTTTAACACAGAGAGATGGATAGAGTGACACAGAGAGATGGATAGAGTGGCACGGAGAGATGGATGGAGTGACACAGACAAATAAATGGAGGTACACATGGAAATTGACGGAGTTACACAGAGAGATGGATGGAGTGACACAGAGAGATGATAACGGGGCACAGAGAGGCGACTGGAGTGACACCTAGAGACGGATGGAGTGACACAGAGAAATGGATTGAGTGACACAGAGAGATGGATGGAGTGATGACACAGGGAGATAGATGGAGTGACACAGGGCGATGGATGTTGTGACACGGGCAGATTGATGAAGTGACTCAGAGAGATGGAGGAAGTGACACAGAGGGATGGAGTGATACAGAGTGATGGATGGAGTGACACAGAGATGTGGATGAATTGACACAGAGAGATGGATGAAGTGACAGAGCTGTGGATGAAGTGACACAGAGAGATGGATGGAGTGACACAAAGAGATGGATGTAGTGACACAGAGAGATGGATGAAGTGACACAGAGATATGGATGGAGTGACATAGAGACAGAGGGATGGATGGAGTGACACAGAGAGATTGGTGGAGTGACACAGAGAGATTGATGGAGTGACACGTAGACAGAGAGATGGACAGTTTGACACAGAGAGATGGGTAGAGTGACACAGAGAGATGGATAGAGTGACACGGAGAGATGGATGAAGTGACACAGACAAATAAATGGAGGTACACATGGAAATTGACGGAGTTACACAGAGAGATGGATGGAGTGACACAGAGAGATGGATGGAGTGATGACACAGGGAGATAGATGGAGAGACACAGGGCGATGGATGTTGTGACACGGGCAGATTGATGAAGTGACTCAGAGAGATGGAGGAAGTGACACAGAGGGATGGAGTGACACAGAGTGATGGATGGAGTGACACAGAGAGATGGATGAAGTGACAGAGCTGTGGAGTAAGTGACACAGAGAGATGGATAGAGTGACACAGAGGGATGGATGAAGTGACACAGAGGGATGGATGGAGTGACACAGAGGGATGGATGAAGTGACACAGACAGATGGATGGAGTGAAAGAGAGAGAGAGAGATGGATGGAGCGACACAGAGAGATGGATGGAGTGACACAGGGAGATTGATGGAGTGACTCAGAGAGATGGATGAAGTGACAGAGAGTGATGGATGAAGTGACAGAGAGATATGGATGGAGTGGACACGGAAAGATGGATGGATTGACACAGGGAGATTGATGGCGTGACACAGAGAGATGGATGGAGTGACAGAAAGAGATGGGTGAAGTGACCAGAGAGATGGATGGAGTGACACAGAGAAATGGATGAAGTGACACAGAGAGATGGATGGAGTGGCACAGAGACAGAGAGATGGATGAAGTGACACAGAGAGATGGATGGAGTGACACAGAGACAGGGAGATGGATGAAGCGACACAGAGAGATGGATAGTTTGACACAGAGAGATGGATGAAGTGACAGATAGAGTTGGGTGGAGTGACACAGAGACAGAAATTATCTCCTCGGGCAGTATGCTGCAAAACCCCTCTAAATATCTCGTAACTCAGACACCAGCGGGGTGTGCGCGATTGGTATTGAAATTTCACATCTGCGTAGACTTGCAGTGTTTCCCAACGTGGGGCCTACGCCCCACAGGGGGGCAATTTGACTGTTAAGGGGGGCAATTCGAAAATGGAAGAAATCGGCTGAATATATCAAAACGGGGAGACTTGAGACTGAAGTTAACTAAATTGGAACCTGACATAAGATCTCTTTGCAGCAAGCATCAAGCGCAAGGATCTCACTAAATTTAAATAATAAATAATTACTAATAATTAAAATAATATAGAAAAAATCTTTCATTAAAATTATTTTGTACTTGAATTTCAGTTCTCCATTATATGTTTTGAAAATTTACTTACTGTGTTTGCTCAATAATTACCTAGTGATTTCTTCCTAAAACCTATCATTCAAGTTTCTTTAGTGAACATTTCAATTTTTGAATATTAAAAATAATGTATATGTTGAGGGGGGGGGGGGGCGTGGGGCGGGGGAGGGGGGCAATATGAATTTTAGAAAGGCTTAAGTGGGGCATGGCACAAAAAAGGTTGGGAAACACTGGCGTAGAGGCATTAAGTGAATGAAGACACATGGTCACCGAGAGACCCGTGTTTGACTTCATTCAGCAATGCGAACCATCAACAAGCGTTAGCTAGCGCAAAAGCCAACATAAAACAATAACCAAACTCTCAGCGTTGAACAGTGAATGACACACGCTTCTTGACATATACACACAGAAAAAAAAAAGAAACACGTGAATGAATAGATGGGAAGTAGATAAAAGTGTGCTGTGGACGCCAATGTTCAATATTTGATTTGATCTTTGATGTGGAATGATTTAATCGGAGGCTCAGCTTTGGAGCAATCATTCTAAAACAAAAAATACGCGATTAAAAGACAAAAAGTTCAAATTCCAACAAAACATGGGCTCTCATTGATCTCAGTCATCTCGCGTCATTATCCGTCTTGACTCAGTTTAGTTATCGCAGCAATTTCCGGTGCAAGGATTTAATTTCTCGTACATGGCGGAATTCAACAATTTGTCCCCAACATTTTAATTATCAAAGGTCACATCTCGCGGATGCCGTAAAACTGGCAAGTGTGGGTATTTGTGTGTGAGGTTGTGTGTGGAGGTATCCAGGGGCGTTGCTGTGAGGATGCTTGGGGTGGTAACTGTACCTGGTTACCCATAAACCAGTGTATATATTATCTATTTGCTATTTCAACAAAATTCAATAGTTGTTGGTACTCATACCTTTCTAGTTAATAAGGAAAACCCATTGCATGTGATCCCTAATTACATGCTTCTGTATATATATAAAGTTCACTAAAGTTTTCTTTCAAGTAAGACATGTCAACATGATGAAGATGCTTGCAGTTATGCAAATTGATGGGAAAAGCCTTAGACTCGTTAATCTCTCTCTCTCTCTCTCTCTCTCTCTCTCTCTCTCTCTCTCTCTCTCTCTCTCTCTCTCTCTCAAACTCTCTCT
>OY992882.1:104334151-104384151 GCA_963921405.1 Cepaea hortensis | reverse complement strand
CCCGGCCCTGCTTCACCCAGTCCCTGGTGGGGAGCATCTCATTTAATTCATATACGTAGTCATATAAGCTCTCCCGTTCCCGACTGTCTGTCTGTCTTCTGTCTGTCTGTCTGTCTGACCCGGCCCGGCTTCACCCAGTCCCTGGTGGGGAGCATGTCATTTAATTCATATAAGTAGTCAAATAAGCTTCCGTTCCCGACTATCTGTCTGTCTATCTATCTGACCCGCCGTGGTTTCGCCCAGCTCCTGGCGCACAGTAACTTAAAAGAATGTCCTTCCACACACCATTCATTATTTTTAATGAAAATTGTTGTTAATCACCGACATGACAGTTGATAAGTTCTTTAAGCAGAAAAAGATGGGTTACAATGTTATGCATTATTTTTATGAAAACTTTGAAAATGCCTTAAAGATTATATCATTATTTATTATAACTCATATGCCTAAAAATAACTGTAGACAAATAGTTTAACAATAGTGCAAGTAAGTCCAACAATATGACTATAAAGTATATAGAAATTTTATTAAAAGTTATGCCCCTTGAAATAACTTTTCTACAATGAAGTCCCCCTGCTATATAGACATTATATAATGAAAAATGAAAAAGTAAATGTTATTAAATAAGTAGAAGATTTTACAATAAGAAACTATTATAGTCGGTTGTACAGGAATGAAAGGAAGACGTGTAGAAAATTTCATCTCAATCGGATGTACCGTTATCGAACGCATCCAATACACACAAACAAACAAAGTCACATACACTCTGTTTTATATATATATATATATATATATATATATATATATATATATATATATATATATATATATATATATGTCAGGTCTTAGATATGACTGAGCTACCCTATAACAGTAGACGGTACTACCTGCTTTCTGTTAGCGCCGAATGTTTGGCGGCGCTTACCAAACCCGACACCCCACATTGTGCCAACGGCTTCGGGCGGAAGAACGCAATTGGGAGGGTACAAGCCTTACCCTGGTGCGAGGAAATGCAATCTAAAGACAAAGTGTCATGGCAGGGTAGACCAGGCCCTAAGCCTTGGTTGGCGGCTGGTCTAGGATCGAAGCTCCGACAGGCGGACAATTAGAGCATTGCTTTGCTGATCCGGCAGCTTCAGCAGCTTGTCTTTTTCCAGATGTAGAGGTGTTACCTTTCCTCTGGAGTGAACTAGGCAGGCCGAGAGAGGGATCATGTTGCATGGGCAACACATGATCTCTATATTTTAGCCCAGGCTTTGTGTTATGGAGAGGCAATAACTCCATCCCTTACAAACTATCGTCTGTCAAGACGGCAAGGTGCCAGTGATATATATATATATATATATATATATATATATATATATATATATATATATATATATATATATATATAGAGAGAGAGAGAGAGAGAGAGAGAGACAGAAGAACATACATATTGGAAACAACACGCTGCCATGCAGATTGATAATAAAGTAGGTCAATATCAGCCTATTAAGAGAGGTGTGAGACAGGTATATGTAATGTCTCCAGATATGATTTTCCCTATACAGTGAAAGTATTGTTTGAAAGTTAGAAGATGTGTGAGGAATCACCATTGAGGGACATAACATCAATAACCTTAGATATGGGGATGATACAGTTTTGATTGCAGACAATGAACAGGATCTGCAACATTTAATAGGTGCGGTTATTGAACACAATGAACAACTATGGTAAGATTTATATTGTAAGAAGACAGAAATTATGGTCGCCGCTAAGAAGAAAGAAATACCACAATGTAATATATGAGTAAATAGGAATATTCTTAAACAAGTTGTTTGGCGGCACAATTATCTGTAAACAGTCTTACCATTTGATCGGGGCTGCCGTGAATAGATTAGAACAAGAATCGCCGTGGCAAAGATACTGTCATGGAACGGCTGAGAATTCACCTAGCAAAACTCCCAAAAGTCAAATTCCCCTTTTCAGTAAGAGTAGAACAGCCGATCTAGTCGAAGGGATACAACCGAGGTATTAATGTACCCCACGCAAGGGCGATTGGTGGCCCTTGACTTCTAGACTATTCTGGTGAGTGATGCTCAACCCAACCGGGTCCGCTAACGCATGCGCAATAACCGTCTCAGAACAAAGACCGGCTCAGTTGAGATCCGGGATTGCTAGCAAGACGGTGTGTTTGGACGACTGTGTGAATTCGTAAATGGGAAAGAGGAAGCCAGTGTCTTGCTGTTTATCAAAGAAAACTGACAGAACGTCCAGTGTTGGGACGGGAGCTCCTCAATTCTGAATACACAGTTTGTCGTAAGGTACGTGAAACATAATTAGATAAATAATGTGTGTCACTACCGCGTTGAACCGAAGCTGTTCGACCGCATGTATAGCCCGGCGTACAAAGGTCAGTCAGGGGTGAACCTGTGGGCTTGTGTTTTAACTTAACACTGCAGGCTAGTTGAACGCGGTGGCTTGTAGGCCTGGTTTTGCGTTACAATTGTACAAGTACGTGAATGCGTGTTATTGCCGCTACAAGTAGTTATAGACATTTAGGACAGGCCCAATAGTGTTAGTTGTCCGAGTTCACTCCTGGGCGGCCTTAGAACTCTAACGTCGTCGACACAAACGGAAGTTGGCGAAGGCGTTGTAGAACATAGGTCGAGTGAGGTATCAGGGAACTCGGCGGAACTAGACGAAACCCATGCGATGATCGCCGGACGTGTCGAAGGTCATTCGAAGGACATTGCGGGTGTCTAAGTTCGAATTCTTTGGTGTGGCGACCACTGGCTTTGCTGAGCTTGCCTCTTACTATTTAGGTTATTGGTTGCCGTGACGGAACACCCTCTTGATATACAGTTGGTTCCCGAGAGGTTGACACTGGAGAAACTGGGGAATGCGACAGAGCTGGTCACAACCAGCTGAACACCGTTCCAAATGCTCTGACCCTAACTAGGGGAGGAGGGAACGGGATGTGGACTTCCGCTACAGGGGGATTTCCCTGTATAATCTTTTACATTCCTGGATCAGAGCTAGAGCTCCAGGAGACCTGGTGTATAGTAGGTAATCCTAAAATCGAACCAGGGAGAGGGGCTACCTCCGAGGGAGGGGAATTCGGTGGTCACCGGCTCTCCTTCAGAGCCATTCTGTCTCTAGGTACCTTTAACCTACTAACCTGGTATATTGTGTCCTTAGAAGTCTTTTTTAGGACAGAAGGATTTCGCCGACACCATGACCAGATACACAGCCCTACCTTGGTCGAGTTCGAGACGGAGGACGGTTCAGCCAGCACTTGTTAGGACCCAGACCTAGTTCAGTTTGGCAGTGGATCCTGGTCTGTGAGGCTGCCGGCCGGGTCATGGCGACACCGGCCTATGCTGAGTACACATAGGTAACGTGTACCTCTGGGGTAAGTCTGTGTCACGATATTCACACATGGTGTTATCTTTGGCAGGTTCTACTTTCTGAGAGACGTACGTGACGGGACCAGAGGAAGATGACTTGGTGAAGGCTGCTAAATGGCTGGCTTACCTATGTGACGTGAAGTGAGGCTTCTACACCACACCACGTGCCGGGAAGTCACTGCGCCACAGTCCAGTCCCGTCTTACCCGCTAAATGATATTCAGTCAGTCCACCAAGTATTATGATGGCTACACACGGGCGAGTATCGTGTCCTCTTGTCTGTGAACATTTTTGACAGTGTGACCCACTAGCCAAACGGGTCGAGAGGAACTACCTTACCCTTTATTTCAGAATGGCCTGCTGTTCCGGGAAGAGTTTACCCGTTTATACTAGGAACATTGGTGACCTTCATTACAGTGTCACGTGCTACCAGTACTGACTTTGAGTGACAGAGTCAACTTGAACTGTGCCAACTTTCTGTGCTGATAGGCCCAGTTATACCCATCCTGATCCCAGTAGAGACCACCATCTGGTTCCAGAACTTTGACATTGTTACATTGTGTTAAATGTTAGGGTGGATTCTTAGGACTGTTGTCTAGCACCGGCCTTACCAGTGAAGCTTGAAGGACAGGCCTTCAGAACTTCTCCAGGGATGTTAGTCTGGAGTCATCACGTACCACCGCAACTTGGAGTCACCACATTGACGTGCTAGTCATTTCAGCTGAGTCCATCTCTCGGCAGAGATATTCCACGCTACGTGTGCAGATGAGTGACCTCTTTAACCTTGTGGTATCGTAACCAATGTACAGTGATGAGTGAGACGGCCTGAGGCTGATCCAGACAGCCTTTTCGTCTATCACCTGGCGGTGGCCAGGATTCTCTCATGAACACTCCCCTTGTTGATAATCCTCTTGTACATTATATCATCTAGTCATTATGTGTAGACACCAGAGTCGTGTCATCTGTTCTGGATGAGAGGTGAAAAAGGTATTGTCCAGCGGTTGATAGTGAGAGAGACAGGAATCTAAGGGCTGGTGGGGTCTGTAGACTGAGATTTATTGTATTCCCAGAGTGCATCTATCCCGTTATTAAGATGTAATAGTATGCTTCCCTCACCCCAGGAAATACTACGACATTATTTGGGGGCTCGTCCGGGAGATTGATGAGACAGCTCTGGTGATTATGGTTAGGACCTTTCATTCCTAGTGTCTCTATTCAGGTCTACATAGGTCTTTGGTCCTGTTTCTTCTCTTCTTCTTCTTCTTCTTCTTCTTTCGTTCGCTTGAAATATGTCTATATCTGCAATGTCGTCTCTTGCATGAATTGAACTGTTTTTTTCAGTTCACACAGTGGTCCATAGAGTTTATCTTCCACCGTCGTCTCTCTAGGCCAGAAGGTTTGCCTAGATATGTTATATTTTGGGCAGTCTTGGAGTATGTGCTCTGCTGTCTGCGACGCCAATCCACATGTGCACATGGCTGTTTCACCAATCTTGAATTTTGTATACATGTGGTTGCGTAATCTATTGTGTCCTGTTCTGAGGCGCAGAATAATGACTTGTTCTGGTCTGTCCATAATGTGGTAGTCATCTTGAGCAGGTTTTGGTGGCTTTCTGACTGATTTGATCATTCTTTTCTTTTGGTGGTATGTAACGGGCACATCAGGCTGTTCCTCTTTGGCTCCTTCCTTAGCCAATTGATCAGCTCTGTCGTTTCCGGGTACTCCACAGTGGGATGGTATCCACTGTATGGTGACTTTATGCTGACTGCTAAGTTCAGAAAGTAGTGTCCTTAGTACTGGCAATTTCCCAGAGAGGAGCGCCTCGAGTACTGATTTTGCATCTGTTAGTAGCACCACAGGTTGTGTACCATTGCTGTTATTTAGTAATTTCTCTGTTGCTATCTTGATTGCCTCAATTTCGGCATCATAGTTATGGCAGTACTTTCCTGTCGGTACTCTGGCTGTGTCCCTAGTATTATTTGGGTATTCTATGTACACTCCCGCTCCTCCATTTCGAACAGCATTTTGTGCTGACCCATCTGTGTAGACTCGGATCCAGAGGTCCTGTGGGTATTCTTCATCAAGGAAGCTGAGAGTGGCTGTTCTGCGCTGCACACTGTTCTGTTCTTCCTTGTCAAATATTCCTCTCACTTTTGTCTGGATTTGTAATGATAGTCTATGCTCATCTTTCCATGGAGTTCGCTCTGGAATAGTTGTTAGGGGGATACAAACTGTGGGCAGATCAGTGGTTTCTCTGCAGAGTCGTTTGGCCTGGTGGATAAAACTACTTCTTTTCAACCGCCCCATAGCTAGGTTTTCAAATCTGTTCTTCATAGGGTGGCCTGGCAAGCTGAGGAACTTTTCTGCTTGTATTAGCGTTTTCGTATCTCTGCGCTCACTCAGTGCCTGTGTCCTCCCCATCTTCTCCATTTCCACTATAGGGGTTGATCTCATCCCTCCTGTGGTGACTCTAAGTGCTTGATTTTGCACCTTGTCCAGCTCTTGTAGTGTGGTATTTGATGCTGAACACCACGCAGTTGACCCATATTCCAGGTGTGGTCGTATGCTCTGTTGGTAAACTTTGCTAAGTATTTTCGTACTGGCTCCCCATGTGGTTCCACTTAGCTTTCTCAGGATGGCTATTTTCCTTCTGGCTTTTGCTACTGCTTTGTTAATGTGCTTTCTCCATGTCAGCTTGCCATCAAATGTTACTCCAAGGTATGTTGGTTCTTTATCTTCTCTTAGGGGTGTTCCATTTATCTGGATGATCCCTGCCTTTTGTTTTGGAGAGAGGGTAAATAGGGTGGTGCTGCACTTGTCAGTGTTTATGCTGACACACCATCTATTTGCCCATGCAGCAAATGTATCTACAGCTCTTTGTAGCAATCTGGTGGCCACTGATGCATATTCATTTGTGCTCCATAGAACCAGGTCATCGGCGTACATTGCCGCTTTAATTCCATGCGGTAGGTGAGCAACAAGATCATTGATGAAGATTAGAAAAAGTGTGGGGGACAAGACTCCGCCCTGGGGGACACCGTGACGCAGTAGTACTTTCTTGCTCTTGAGTCCGTCTATCTGTACTCGGGCTCTTCTGTTGTGCAAGTATGCTTTCACCCATTTGTACATTCTTCCATTGACTTTGCAGTTTCTCAGTTTCTTCATCAGACCTTCTTTCCAGACTTTGTCAAAGGCTTTCTTCAGATCTATCCATGCCGCAAGCACCAGCTTCTTCTCTTGGAATGCATCCTCAATTTCTTGAGAGAGGTAGGTTGTCTGATCTTCCGTAGAGTAGCACTGCCTAAAGCCAGCCTGCTGTGGCACAAGGATGTTTTTACTTTCAATGTACCACTGCAGTCTGTGATTGATGATGCGCTCCAGTGTTTTGCAGAGACAGCTGGTGAGGCTAATTGGTCTGTAGCTAGAGGCAATGGAACCATCTTTCCCTGATTTTAGGAGGGGTATCATGATTGCTTCTCTCCAGGCTTGTGGAACACTGCCTAAGGTCCAGCTGTTATTGAAGATCTGCAACAGCTTTGTTTTGGCCTCTGTTCCTAGGTTCCTGATCATTTCATTGGAGATACCATCAGCTCCTGGTGACTTTCTCATTTTCAGTTTTGATATGGCTAGCTCCAGTTCGCTGATTGTGATGGGTGCCTCCAGAACCTCATGTACTATTTCCTTCTGTCCTGTATGTTGTCGTTTCTCTCGAATCTCTTGTTGATTCTCTGGACTAATTTTGATATTGCTATCTTGTGCGAACGAGTCCGCAAAATGGTCAGCTGCTTGCTTTCTTGTTAAGATTTTTCCATCTTTATGTAGTGCAATTTTGGAGTTTCTCCCTGTGCCCTCGTCATTAAGCTGTTTTATTAGCTTCCACAATTTCCTTGTGTCTCTTTCAAAGTTCAGAGACTCCGTTTTCTCCTGCCAGCTTTTCCGTCTAGCCTGCAGCTTGGCCCTTTGAAATTTGGCTTTTGCATGCTGGAATTTATTGTGGTGCTCTTGGCTGGGTGTGGCCTCTGCTTGCTTTCTACACACTTCAACATCATTATGCAACTGTTCCAGTTCACTACTCCAGTAGGGTTTATATTGTTTACGGGCTCCTCTTGGTACTGTTTCTCGCGCTGCCTGTAGTATGCATTTCCCAAACTCTTCAACTGCTTTATTTATGTCTTTCTCAGTGTTCAGGTTTCTAACCAGTATGCTGGTGCGATGCTTGTACATTGCCCAGTCTGCTTTCTTGTAGTTCCACCTCGAGAGGGTGCTGCTTTCACTTACAAGCTCATTTTCTACGGTTAGAAAGACTGGCCGATGGTCACTGCCACCAAGTTGTTTCCCAACAGTTCGTGTAATGTTCCACTCCAGGTCTGGTGAATGAAAAGCCAGGTCAGGTGTAGTTGAAGAGTGCCATGATCTCGAGTAGAAAGTATGTGGGTCGGACGGCTTGTTAATCAACATGAATCTATTCTCATCTTGCCAGTCTTCCAGTCTCTCTCCTCTCTGGTCCATGTGATCATAGCCCCAGCTCTGCGAGTGGCTGTTGAAATCGCCACACACAATCATTTTTTCTTTTAGTGGTAGAGTGTCCAGTGCCTGTGGGCGGTCACTTGGACAGTAGTAATTGATCAGATGTAGATCTGTATTACCTGTCTTAAGTTTAAGTGTCTGATACTCAGCCCCTTCCATGTAGACTTTGATTTGGGAAGCCATGATGTTATTTCTTACAAGGGTCAGTATCCCACCTTTTCGCCTGTTCTTTCGGTCAGATCGGTAACACTGGTAGCCTCTGATTTTAAAGGCTATATTTTCGTTGAGGTGAGTTTCTTGCAAGCAACATATGCTTACTTTCTCTTTGTCCAGGATGTTTTCTAATTCAACTTTTTTGTTGCTGACTCCCTCCGCATTCCAGTGCATTATTTTAAGTCTTAGTTTAGTATGGCCAGTCGTCCTATTCTCATGTCCCCTGGCTCCACAGGACATCTGAGAAGGACCTCCAGTAGTTGGGGTTGGACCCTTTCGAGACATAGGGCCCGGCACTGCACCTGCCTGGGGGTCCAAAGCAGGGCGAGCACCATAACGATTAGCAGTAGTCGACATATTCCATTTTGCGTGATTGCGTGGCATCCTGATTTCTGTGGTGCGCCTCTTGGCTGGTTGCCTCCGTCTTCAGCACCTTTCTTTGCTAGAGCAGACTGTGGTCTCACTCGAGTGTAGATGTGTACGCGCGCACACGCCTGTCTGCGCATGCATGTACGTGCATACACATCTAGAGCATACTGGTTATTTTCCGGCGCCAGAGACTCGCCGTCGCCCCTTCTCCTGTTAGTTTAAACAGGCCCGCCACGTGAAGGCCAGGAGTTGGACTTTTGCTGCATAGGTTATGTATTCACGAGCCATTGAGGTATTTGAGCAATGTTGGGCGCTCACCCCAACACCGCGCCTCGGCTACATACAGCAACATTTGGAACCCGTTTCTTCTCTTGACAAAGACAGATTGACTCGTGGTGTGTTGGGACGTCATATATAGATTAGATTGGTGAATTGCATATCTATATATTGCTTTATTTACCTAGCACTCACACTACTAACATATACTCTCTAAGTATGGCCTCCACCAAATTAAATATGGATGAAGTGCGGGCCAGAGGCGAAGGAATGGGATTCACCGGCACTGCCCTATTAGAGTATATCCAAGGGATTGAGAGAGACTTCCGTCAGGAAGAGAGAGAGAGAAAACAACAAGAAGCGGAGGATCGAAGGAGGGCGTTTGAGTTGAAGAAGTTCGAAGCCGAACAAGAGGCTCAGAAGCGAGAGCATGAGTACCGCATGCGGGAACTCGAGCTCAGGGCACAATCAAGTAAGGATTCTGAGGGAGCAGTAGGAGGGTCTTCACTCCCTGGTTCACCTACCTTAAGTCGACATGGTTATTATGCCATGAAGTTTCCTCTACCGATTTTTGAGGAAGATAAGGAAAAGATCGACCAGTTCTTACAAAAGTTCGAGGCTATGTCTGTCGCCATGGGTCTCGATCGAGACAAGTGGTGTCTGAAACTGTCCCAGGGGTTGCGCGGAACCGCGTACGAGGTCTACTCGCGTTTACCGGCGGGTCACGAGAATAATTATGCCGAACTGAAGGCAGCGTTGTTGAAACGGTTCGAGATGACGTCGCATACTTACCGCAAGAAGTTTCGAGAAGCGAAACGAGAGCCGAGTGAGTTATTTGCTGCGTACGCCGAGCGTCTTAGATCCTACCTCCATAAATGGATGGACTTAGCTCAGTTCGCACACGATTACGACAGTCTCGAAGAACTGATGATCGTCGACCAGATGCGGAAGCATATGTCGAAACCGCTCAAAGAGTTCTTGGGAGAACAAGGGGCGGAAAGATTAGATGTAGTAGCGAAGATGGCCGAACGATTCGTCGAGGTGCATGGTGAAGGTGGGGAAACCCATCCCTCCATGGGTAAAAGTCAGGACAAGACTGACAGAAAGAAACTGAAAAACTCTCATGCCAAGAATGTAGAACCTTATGAAAAATCCTCTGACCAGAGTCCAGAGAAGTCGAAAGATGGGAGCAAGAAGCCACATAACTCTCCACCGAAACGGAAATGGAGTGAGAAGTGGTGTTCGATTTGCCAGTCACCCTCGCACAATACACGGGACTGCAGATCGAAGGCTAAGAGCTCACACTTCGCGGCCTGCCTAGTGGCTCCAAAGGCTGTTGCCACCGAAAAGGTCGAGGTCGGCGAAGAGACTCTGGATCAAGAGAGGCCACCTGTGGTCGAACTGATAGAAGTCAACGGCCAGCAGGTTGAGTGTCTCTATGACACGGGCCTAGACGGGGAAGCCGTCATTGCCGCCAGTCTAGTGAGACCAGACCAACTCACTGGGGAAAGCATCGAGATACAGCCGGCTATGAAGAGTGCGGTGGCCATGACGTTACCAATCGCTAACGTAGAGATTAGGTCGAGATACGTCACGGGCATCATCCCAGCCGCGGTATTACTCGATCCCCTATATCCCGTGATTCTGGGGAGTAAATATGTATTTCTAGGGGTGCCGAAGAAGCCAATCCACCTAGGCGACATACATACCTGCGCCCACACGGGGAAAGACGAGGCCAACACAACCAGCTCGAAAACCCAGCTAGGGGGTTTGCGTACGGCCCAGAGCGAAGACGCGACACTACGTCCGTGCTACAAGAAGCTGCAGAAAAGTGCTGACCCACCGCAACGGGACCAGTACTATCTGAAGAATCGGCTGCTCTACCGGAGAGCCGGAAGGGGAGATGAACTGCATGGGCAGTTGGTGGTCCCGCAGGACTACCGTCTTCCAATTCTTCAGAGGGGACACGCCATATCGGGTAGTAACCTATCCGGGAATAGACATATGGGTGTCAGAGCGACGCTGCAGCGAATTTCCGGTCATTATTACTGGCCACGAATGACTGGCGATGTACGCCGGTTAGTACGGTCATGCCCAGAGTGCCAGAAGGCTACACCCACAAGTCGGACTAAGACTAGATTAGGTCTTAAGGTGGGAGATAGAGTATTATTGTGGGGTCCAAGCAGGACCAATATGCTCGACGTAGGATGGCAAGGACCTTATCCCGTGGTCAGGGTAGTGTCCAAAACCAACTACGAGATCCGGATCGGGGAAACTTTGAGAATTTTCCATACAAATCTCCTGCGGGAAAACGAGGAGAGGTCCGATGACAAATCTCTGCACCTGTCGGCGATGTCAGTCACTAGTAACCCAGTTCGGAAGGGGTGGGTAACGTCGGATTCGGCGCGAGATACCCTGGACTCCGACCGACGATCGACTGACTGGCCCGGCTATCGAAAGAGATGGCCAGGGAAACCCGAGTCCAGAGGGTTCTGGGAAGACTATACCGTCCACCGAGGACGATACCGCAAATCCCGAGACATGTTTGTAGGGAGACATAGCGGTAGTGACGACACGGGTACCCCGGGAAGGGAAGATCCGTCGGTATTTCCCCCCGTTGCATACGCGAGTCGGATGGTCGTCCGGCCGAACGTACGGACTCGACGGGCAAGCGCGGTTGTCGATCACTGATATGAGACGGGCTGTCCAAGTACTGCCCAAATTGATGGGGAGGTTGTACCTTTGAGGACCCAAGCAGACCATCAACCAAAGATGGGCTTGGCCACCTCCCGTAAGCTCAACGCGCGCTTGATGCGTTGGTCGTTGTTGCTTCAGCCCTACACCTTTACGGTGGAATACATTCCCGGTAAGGAGAATGTTGGGGCTGACTTTCTGTCTAGGCATCCAGTCCCAGAGGCAGAGGACGAGTTTGCTAGGAGTGAATATCCAGCAGGAGATAGTCGACGCGGTCAACTCTCTTAAGAGGGGGCCTATGTCATGGAACGGCTGAGAATTCACCTAGCAAAACTCCCAAAAGTCAAATTCCCCTTTTCAGTAAGAGTAGAACAGCCGATCTAGTCGAAGGGATACAACCGAGGTATTAATGTACCCCACGCAAGGGCGATTGGTGGCCCTTGACTTCTAGACTATTCTGGTGAGTGATGCTCAACCCAACCGGGTCCGCTAACGCATGCGCAATAACCGTCTCAGAACAAAGACCGGCTCAGTTGAGATCCGGGATTGCTAGCAAGACGGTGTGTTTGGACGACTGTGTGAATTCGTAAATGGGAAAGAGGAAGCCAGTGTCTTGCTGTTTATCAAAGAAAACTGACAGAACGTCCAGTGTTGGGACGGGAGCTCCTCAATTCTGAATACACAGTTTGTCGTAAGGTACGTGAAACATAATTAGATAAATAATGTGTGTCACTACCGCGTTGAACCGAAGCTGTTCGACCGCATGTATAGCCCGGCGTACAAAGGTCAGTCAGGGGTGAACCTGTGGGCTTGTGTTTTAACTTAACACTGCAGGCTAGTTGAACGCGGTGGCTTGTAGGCCTGGTTTTGCGTTACAATTGTACAAGTACGTGAATGCGTGTTATTGCCGCTACAAGTAGTTATAGACATTTAGGACAGGCCCAATAGTGTTAGTTGTCCGAGTTCACTCCTGGGCGGCCTTAGAACTCTAACGTCGTCGACACAAACGGAAGTTGGCGAAGGCGTTGTAGAACATAGGTCGAGTGAGGTATCAGGGAACTCGGCGGAACTAGACGAAACCCATGCGATGATCGCCGGACGTGTCGAAGGTCATTCGAAGGACATTGCGGGTGTCTAAGTTCGAATTCTTTGGTGTGGCGACCACTGGCTTTGCTGAGCTTGCCTCTTACTATTTAGGTTATTGGTTGCCGTGACGGAACACCCTCTTGATATACAGTTGGTTCCCGAGAGGTTGACACTGGAGAAACTGGGGAATGCGACAGAGCTGGTCACAACCAGCTGAACACCGTTCCAAATGCTCTGACCCTAACTAGGGGAGGAGGGAACGGGATGTGGACTTCCGCTACAGGGGGATTTCCCTGTATAATCTTTTACATTCCTGGATCAGAGCTAGAGCTCCAGGAGACCTGGTGTATAGTAGGTAATCCTAAAATCGAACCAGGGAGAGGGGCTACCTCCGAGGGAGGGGAATTCGGTGGTCACCGGCTCTCCTTCAGAGCCATTCTGTCTCTAGGTACCTTTAACCTACTAACCTGGTATATTGTGTCCTTAGAAGTCTTTTTTAGGACAGAAGGATTTCGCCGACACCATGACCAGATACACAGCCCTACCTTGGTCGAGTTCGAGACGGAGGACGGTTCAGCCAGCACTTGTTAGGACCCAGACCTAGTTCAGTTTGGCAGTGGATCCTGGTCTGTGAGGCTGCCGGCCGGGTCATGGCGACACCGGCCTATGCTGAGTACACATAGGTAACGTGTACCTCTGGGGTAAGTCTGTGTCACGATATTCACACATGGTGTTATCTTTGGCAGGTTCTACTTTCTGAGAGACGTACGTGACGGGACCAGAGGAAGATGACTTGGTGAAGGCTGCTAAATGGCTGGCTTACCTATGTGACGTGAAGTGAGGCTTCTACACCACACCACGTGCCGGGAAGTCACTGCGCCACAGTCCAGTCCCGTCTTACCCGCTAAATGATATTCAGTCAGTCCACCAAGTATTATGATGGCTACACACGGGCGAGTATCGTGTCCTCTTGTCTGTGAACATTTTTGACAGTGTGACCCACTAGCCAAACGGGTCGAGAGGAACTACCTTACCCTTTATTTCAGAATGGCCTGCTGTTCCGGGAAGAGTTTACCCGTTTATACTAGGAACATTGGTGACCTTCATTACAGTGTCACGTGCTACCAGTACTGACTTTGAGTGACAGAGTCAACTTGAACTGTGCCAACTTTCTGTGCTGATAGGCCCAGTTATACCCATCCTGATCCCAGTAGAGACCACCATCTGGTTCCAGAACTTTGACATTGTTACATTGTGTTAAATGTTAGGGTGGATTCTTAGGACTGTTGTCTAGCACCGGCCTTACCAGTGAAGCTTGAAGGACAGGCCTTCAGAACTTCTCCAGGGATGTTAGTCTGGAGTCATCACGTACCACCGCAACTTGGAGTCACCACATTGACGTGCTAGTCATTTCAGCTGAGTCCATCTCTCGGCAGAGATATTCCACGCTACGTGTGCAGATGAGTGACCTCTTTAACCTTGTGGTATCGTAACCAATGTACAGTGATGAGTGAGACGGCCTGAGGCTGATCCAGACAGCCTTTTCGTCTATCACCTGGCGGTGGCCAGGATTCTCTCATGAACACTCCCCTTGTTGATAATCCTCTTGTACATTATATCATCTAGTCATTATGTGTAGACACCAGAGTCGTGTCATCTGTTCTGGATGAGAGGTGAAAAAGGTATTGTCCAGCGGTTGATAGTGAGAGAGACAGGAATCTAAGGGCTGGTGGGGTCTGTAGACTGAGATTTATTGTATTCCCAGAGTGCATCTATCCCGTTATTAAGATGTAATAGTATGCTTCCCTCACCCCAGGAAATACTACGACAGATACTATAGCCTTTTGCAAGATGGAAAACATAATGACCTATAAAATGATGTTAATTGCGACGAGAAAAAGAGTGTTGAAGTGCTACATAGAACCTGCACTTTTGTATGGATGTGTAACGTGGACAATGCGTAGACAAGGTAGAAAAATAAAAACATCTAATGGCAGTGAAAATGTGGTTTCTGAGGAAAATGCAAAGAATACCGTGGACAGACATAAAAATCAATGAGCAAATATTACAAAAAGCAAATGATAATCTAACGTAAACGGATTAGATAAATTAGACATAGACAGTCAAACATCTTGGGCACATTATGGGAAGAAATAAACTGGAAAATGCGGTGACAACTGGCAAGATTGAGGGGAAAAGAACAAGATTAAGGCAGAGAAGTAAATAATTGCTAGGCTTGGCCACGTGGTATTGTCGAAACAAAATCACAGAGCTTATCCACGACACCAGTGATCGCGTGAGATGGCAAAACATGACCGCACACGCTTATCGCCATGGCACATGACGATAATGATACGTACAATCGCTAGATGTTTGCTAACCTTGCAAGTCATGCACCAAGAAGAATGGCACCAGCCACAGATGTCACCACGATCGTGAGAGTACACATTTAGTCCGCACTTGATGACACCAAGTCTAATGACGTCCATTGAAATACCATAATACACAATTTATTCCTATAGGGGAAAAAGCTGTCGCTAATAGGAGTTACGTCATAGCGAAGAGGACGAAGTAGCGTGGGTTAATTTTTGTGATGATGACATCAGTAGTATACAATGTGCAAATGACTTATATTTTTAGGATCTGAATCCTTCTGATGACGTCATTTTTTACTATATAAAAAGTCATGATCCTTTGCTTTGACGTCAAAAACCGGATCATTCGGGGATCACATTTTTTTTTTAAATTGGCGGGTATTTTCTTGGTTCTGGGTGACTACTTCCGGTCTAGGGGTGGCGGCGGCGGTGGCGGCGGCGGTGGCGGCGGCGATGGCGGACAACGAGACAAGCCCCGTGCATGTGGATTACTTAAATAGATAAGTAGATCAAATAGTCACCGGGCAGCTGATTCGAGTCCCAGTGTGTGTGTGTGTGTGTGTGTGTGTGTGTGTGTGTGTGTGTGTGTGTGTGGTGTGGTCACGTGGTGTGATCGAACCCCAATCATATTGATATCGATCCCCTTCGACGAGGAGACCGAAATCCAATATGACATAAAATGATTTATTCCATCTCTCGAGCTAACACGAGGATCCATAATTGGATGATGAATAAACTTTTACACGCTTCGGCAGAAGTCCTGACCCATGTATCAACACTAAGCGCTTGGTGGAAATCTGATTTAGAAATACACTAGCCATCCATAGAATAATACTAAAAATTAAGCCTAAAACTTAATTAAACACCAAACTTTCTTGTATGATTGGCGGTGAGTAGTTACGTCAATAAAAAAAATACGAATCTCCATTAATTTAAGCCATAACTTCCCGAGATAATCATGAAAATATGTCATATTATTAAACATCAAAGTTATACCCCCTTAATTATAAACGTATGACTATTCGTGACTCTTGACTCAACCAGAACTGCCCTTTGACATACTAACATCCCCTTGAATGAAAGTTTACCTGCGCGTACAGGTAAAAGGTCACGTGCTGACCCCACCACCGGCCAGCGCTGATCATTACTGGAGATAAACACGAACACTAAAGCGGGCTGACAACAGCACTGGCCAGCTCGACTTGATCTTACCTGAGATAAACACACCCATTGAGTCGTTCTGGTTGACCGTTAACATAATTAACACAGTGACACAGCCTGGGCTGTGAAGGGAATATTTGGGTAGGAAAAAATAAACTATGCTCAAATATACCTATATGAAGTGCGTGTGAAGAGGGTGTATCGACAGCTAGGTGTCTATCTATTACAGAACGCCGCAGTCAACCCCAACATTGTTTATGCAAGGCATTTACACGACGTTGCAGACAACCCCAACAGTGATTGGTTGCACGTGTGCCATCATGACCTCCGTGTATGCGTGCGTGTGAAGAGGGTGTATCAACAGCTAGGTGTCTATCTATTACAGAACGTCACAGTCAAACCCAACATTGTTTATACAATGCATTTACATGACGTTACAGACAACCCTAACAGTGATTGGTTGCGCGTGTGCTATCATGACATCCGTGTATGCGTGCGTGTGTATGTACATGCGTGTGTGTATGTGTGTGTGTGTGTACGTGTGTGCTATCTATTATAAGACGTCGCACTCAACCCCAATATTGTTTGGTTGCTCGTATGCATCATGATTCGCCGTGTTATGTCACGGCCAAATGATTGCCTCGTACTATGTGTCTACCCATTACAGCTGGTAGACAAGCTGTAATGCAACGCATTTACAGGGCGCTGCAGTCAATGCCAACATTGTATGATTGCTCTTGTACCATCATGGCAATTGTGTGTGTGTGTGTGTGTACGCACGCATGTAGGCATGTGTACCTGCGTGGGTGTACGGCCGAGTGTATGTATGTGTGTGTGCGCACTACCAATTACAGGACATCGCAGTCAACCTCAGTATTCTATGGAGTATCTGACTTTCTGGGGGAAAGTTTTGCAATTGTCATTATGTACGAACGACAGTCATGTCGTGTGCGCTAGCGTGTGTGTGTGCATGCTTGCGCGCGTATGTGCTAGCAATTACAGGACATCAAGTCAACCTCAACATTCTATGGAGTTTCATGTGTGCTGGGCAAGTTTCTGATTCTCATTTTGAATGAACGACAAACATGTGATGTGCGTGTGAAGAGGGTGTATTAACAGCTAGTTGTCTATCTATTACAGGACGTTGCAGTCAGCCCCAACATTGTTTATGCAATGCATTTACAGGCCGTTGCAGACAGCCCCAACATTGATTGGTGCTCGTGTGCCATCATGACATCTGTGTATGTGTATGTGTTTGCGTGCGCGCGCGCGTGTGTGCTATCAATTACAGGACATGGCAGTCAACCACAACATTCTATCGAGTTTCATGTGTGCTGGGCAAGTTTGTGATTCTCATTTTGAATGAACGACAACCATGTCATCTGCGTGTGAAGAGGGTGTATCAACAGCTAGTTGTCTATCTATTACAGGACGTCGCAGTCAGCCCCAACATTGTTTAAGCAATGCATTTACAGGCCGTTGCAGACAGCCGCAACATTAATTGGTGCACGTGTGCCAACATGACATCTGTGTGTGTGTGTGTACATATAGGCGTGTGTACGTGCGTGTATGTACATGCTTGTGTGTGTGTGTGTGTGTGTGTGTGTGTGTGTGTGTGTGTGTGCTATCAATTACAGGACAGCGCAGTCAATCTCAACATTCCCTGGAGTGTCGTGTTTACTGGGTAAGATTGCTGTTGTCTTTTTGAACGACTGAATTTCTTTTACAGATGACAGTCAAGCTTTAATGCATTGCCTTTACGGGACATTACAGTCAACCCCAACATTCATGCTTCCTGGGCAAGGTTGTCGTTGTCTTTCTGAACGGCTGAATTTCTTTTACATATGGCAGTCAAGCTAGCGACTACATGATAACTAGCTAAAACCGGTAAAAATGACGTCACAGCAGGGTATAACTGTAATGTTACAGCTAGAACACGTTGATAAGAAGGATACTACACTATGTCGTGGTGATAGACCACGCCCTTACCACGTGAATACATCAAGGTCAGACATTTCCAAACAATATTCAACTCAGTCAGGAGTCTTCACCAACAGATATCGTGTATATAACACCCACCATTCGCCGTCTAGATGTCCCGGTCTCAGTGAATACCGTTCAGGTCACAATGTGCCAAGTCTCTAATGGTAAGATGGTTTTTTTGATAAATCTATCACATTTTTTGGTGTTTGTTCTCCAAGTAGGCATACAGTTAACAATACTAGTATAATAAAGAGATATATGGTGCTAATCACATTTAACTGGAGTATGTGCTCTGCTGGCTGCGACACCAATCAACACATGCACATGGCTGATCCATCAAGCCTGCATACAGAAAGTAGTGTCCTTAGTACCGGCAATATCCCACAATGAGCGGCTTGAGCACTGATCTTTGCATTTGCCAATAGCAACTAATGATACAACCGAGACACGAGTGTAATGACCCAGTAGGTCAAAAACAGTGGTAATGGAAGAAACCATCGTGGAAACTAACACACAAAATACCCAAGAGGGGGAAAGAAATTCGTTCTGGTGCATGTGTGGTTGGCGAGTGCCACGACTAGAGATTGTCTTCTTCTGTCAAATGGTCGTTATATACACAGTCATTGGCATATCACTATTTAATCTGTCTCGAACCAGCGTCGATGCGGTCGAGGGCAAGTTGTGGATCACTCTTCTAAGCAACTGTCTGGGTCCCATGCTACCAAACCCTAAAATATGAGCTTCTACCTGACATTACTGAGTAATGCTTCGCCGAACATATTTCCCAAGAACTCACCGGGTCACTATTTCGTCAAGTTACCGCAGACTATAGAGGTGAGTCAATATTTTGAAGTGGGTCTGGCCGAAATTCAATTCCCCAACTACTACTGTAATGTGTTAGAGAATGAAGTATGGCTAAGATACTTCCCACCCAATGGTAGGGTGATAAAAAAACGTGTGTCGCTCAGGCCTGTACAGTTCACTAGACGTGTTTATAGTTGCACTGAATCGCCTAATGAAAGATCGGAAGGTGGACGATCAACTCTGTGTTCTATTCCATTCGACACTACATCAAAGAAAGTCATCGTGAAACTACTCGAACCCGGGGCCACTATTACATTTAGTGAGAAGTTACAAGAGATACTAGATACAATTGAAGGTAAAGGGTCGATAGACCTGAATAACGACCTGCCAAATGTCTATGTATACTGCGATCTCATTGCGGCAAGACCAGTTGGAGACGTCATGGTCCCATTACTAAGGACGGCTCCTATCATGAATCAGCGATCGACCTCAGTGTTTTGCGCCTACGACAAACCTCACTACATACCGCTGAATCGTTACTCCTTCGACACGGTGGAAATACTTCTAACCACTGATACGGGCACAAAGGTCGCATTCACTACCGTGACTTCAGTGCTGACGTTACATTTTCGAATTCGGAAGAGATCACACCTAGAATAATGGTGAAATACGGGGTGGTACATCGAAAACCCCACACTGTCCGAAGACATGATGTGCCCGACACTCAGATGATTGATGCCTCGGGTATCTACAAGACTCAGATATCAACCCAAAAAGCAGGAGACCGGTTTTATGATTACATGCTAAGTGACATGTACATACCAGGCTACCAACCGAAAAAACGAACCTACTCAGACAATGGCGTGTAGAAATCCAGAAACAACAGACAATGTGTATAGCTTAGTATGTGAAAATAAACCGGTGTGATGATACTATGTATACCACCTCATATCACATCATCCATTTCGTATAATGACATCATACATATTTATAATTTTTTTTTAAAATAAAATTTCTACAATAAAATTGTAAAAAAAATTGACAATTAAATTTCTCTTTATGTTTCCAACTTGAATGTTTCATGTAGAAATTTAATTGTTAATTTTTTTTTGTGCAATTTTATTGTTGAAATTTTATTTTTTCATTCAACCATAGTGACTTATTACATAAAATACATTTAATTTTATGAAATACAGCTGTTCTTTGCATAGGGGACAGGCAATATCGCCAGTAGGTTGGGGATGTAAAATGACATAACGTTGTGTGTATACGATACACATACCAATGCTGTTTTTATGATGGTTAACAAATTTCCTTCTTTACATATGTTTGACTGAGATTTTTATACGTTTGGTTTGAAATTCGGCCTACCTTTTCACATTTGGTTAACAAATTTTCTTACTTTTCATAAGATTGGGTGAGCTTTTTATAAATCTGGTTGAAATATAGCCAAAATTTTCACCCTCTGGGTAACAAATTTTATTACTTGGTCAAGATTTTTGCTAATTGGTTAACAAAGTTTCCTACTTTTCATAAGTTTGGGTGAAATTTGGTCAAACTTTTCACATCTGGACAATAAAATCTTCCCCTTTTCATAAGTTTGGGTGACAGTTGGCCAAACTTTTCACGTTTGGTTAACAAATTTTTCCTACTTTTCATATGTTTGACTGAGATTTTTATAAGTTTGGTTTGAAATTTGGCTAACTTTTTCACATTTGGTTAACACATTGTTTTACTTGGCCAAGATTTTTGCCATTTTGTTAACAAAGTTTCCTACTTTTCATAAGTTCGGGTGAAATGTGGTCAAACTTTTCACATCTGGACAACAAAATTTCCCACTTTTCACAAGTTTGGGTGACAGTTGGTCAAATTGTTCACGTTTGGTTAACAAATATTTCCTACTTTACATATGTTTCACTGAGATTTTTATACGTTTGGTTTGAAATTCGGCTAACCTTGTCACATTTGGTTAACACATTTTCCTACTTTTCATAAGATTTCTTGAGATGTTTATAAGTCTGGTTGAAATGTAGCCAAAATTTTCACCCTCTGGGTAACAAATTTTATTATTTGGTCAATATTTTTGCTATTTGGTTAACAAAGTTTTCTACTTTTCATAAGTTTGGATGAAATTTGGTCAAACTTTTCACTTCTGGACAATAAAATCTCCCCCTTTTCATAAGTTTGGGTGACAGTTGGCCAAACTTTTCACGCTTGGTTAACACATTTTCCCTACTTTTCATATGTTTGACTGAGATATTTATAAGTTTGGTTTGAAATTCGGCTAACCTTTTAACATTTGGTTAACAAAGTTTCCTACTTTTCATAAGTTTGGGTGAAATTTGATCAAACTTTTCCCTGGACAACAAAATTTCAAACTTTTCATAAGTTTGGGTGAAAGTTGACCAAACTTTTCATGATTGGTTAACAAATTTTCCTACTTTTCATGTGTTTGACTGAGATTTTTATAAGTTTGGTTGAAATGTGACCAAAATTTTTCAATTTGATTAACAAATTTTCCTACTTTTCATATGTTTGACTGAGATTTTTATAAGTTTGGTTCGAAATTTGGCTAACCTTTTCACATTTGGTTAACACATTTTCTTACTTGACCAAGATTTTTGCCATTTTGTTAACAAAGTTTCCTATTTTTCATAAGTTCGAGTGAAATGTGGTCAAACTTTTCACATCTGGACAACAAAATTTCCCACTTTTCACAAATTTGGGTGACAGTTGGCCAAACTTTTCACGTTTGGTTAACAACATTTTCCTACTTTTCATATGTTTGACTGAGATTTTTCATAAGTTTGGTTTGAAATTCGGCTAGCCTTTTCACATTTGGTTAACAAATTTTCTTACTTGACCTAGATTTTTGCCATTTGGTTAACAAGTTTTCCTACTTTTCATAAATTTGATTGAAATGTGGCCAAATATATTTCCCTTTTGGGTAACAGATTTTCTTACGTTTTGCAAAGTTTCCTACTTTTCATAATTTTGGTTTAGCTATTTCAGTCTATGGTCGAGAGTTTTGTCTACTTTGGTTTCCTTAGTTTTGTTGAAATATTTCTTGAATTTGTCACCAATATGTATTATTCTCTCATCACATGACAACTATATACACCGTAACCACTAGCAAAAATTCAACAACCAAGACGTAATTATAATATATGCCTGTTTATTTTACAGTATTTCAAGTACATTTTACAGTATTTCAGTACATTTTTCAAGAATAAAAATGTATAATGTCATTATACGAAATGGATGATGTGATATGAGGTGGTATACATAGTAACATCACACCGTTTTATTTTCACATACTAAGCTATAAACATTGTCTATTGTTTCTGGATTTCTACACGCCATTGTCTGTGTGGGTTGATTTTTTTTGGGTTGGTAGCCTGGTATGTACATGTCACTTAGCACGTAATCATAAAACCGGCCTCCTGCTTGGTGGGTTGATATCTGAGTCTTGTAGATACCCGAGGCATCAATCATCTGAGTGTCGGGCACATCATGTCTTCGGACAGTGTGGGGTTTTCGATGTACCACCCCGTATTTCACCATTATTCTAGGTGTGATCTCTTCCGAACTCGAAAATATAACGTCAGCACTGAAGTCACGGTAGTGAATGCGACCTTTGTGCCCGTATCAGTGGTTAGAAGTATGATGCAATGAGATCGCAGTATACGTAGACATTTCGCAGGTCGTTATTCAGGCTATCGACCCTTCACCTTCAATTGTATCTAGTATCTCTTGTAACTTCTCACTAAATGTAATAGTGGCCCGGGTTCGAGTATTTTTACGATGGCTTTCTTTGATGCATTGTCGAAATGGAATAGAACACAGAGTTGATCGTCCAACTTCCGATCTTTCATTAGGCGGTTCAGTGCAGCTATAAACGCGTATGGTGAACTGTACAGGCCTGAGGGACACACTTTTCTTATCACTCTACCATTGGGTGGGATGCATCTTAGCCATACTTCATTCTCTAACACATTACAATTGTAGTTGGGGAATTGAATTTCGGCCAGACCCACTTCAAAATATTGAATCACCTCTATAGTCTGCGGTAACTTGACGAAATAGTGACCTGGTGAGTTCTTGGGAAATATTTTCGGCGAAGCTTTTGTCGCTTATTTTCCCGGGAGGAAAGTGGAATCAACAAGCACATCTTCAAGCTTATTATCTTTTGGAATTATAGACTGACTTCTGTCTACACTCCTCCCTTCTGTCTTCCCTTCCATATATCTATTCCTTTCTCTCTCTCTCTATTATTCCCTCAATACATACTCCGACAACAGTTCCTTTCAACGATTAATAAAATATTTATTAATAAAAACTATGTCTGGTGTATGCATGGGCTGTGTAAGCGTAGTTGATAGTGTATTCTATTGTTGGTGCAAGAATGAACTCGTAACGTCTAGCAGCGGTATTACATCTCGCCCAATCATTCTGCCAAACCACCGGACATCACATAAAACAGGAAAGGTCTCACCCTGGATGTTCCGTATGCTTGAGTCTGATGGTAAATCCGTTATTGAATGAAACAAAACTGTTCACCACTGGATCACAGTAACGTAATAATATTCCAGTAAGTCTATGACTTCGCCCGAGTTTGTTTCATGAAATTAATTATCCATACCGAAAAAACTACATCACCACAGTTCTGCATATTGTCTCTAATGAGTAGCAATGTTTTGACTTGTCTATTGTTTCTTAACTATGCGTACAAGACGTATGTAGTTTTATTTTGCTTTGCTTTCTGCAAACTTATCTTTCTTTTTCCAATATTACTTTGGTTATCAGGATATTCGTTTCTTTCTTTTCAAAGTTCCTTTAAAGGTATATTTTGTTTCGTATTTGACCCTGTCTCGGTTATTCCTTGGGTTATTGAGGTATTTGCTTTCCCCACAAATGAAATGCCTTGAGTTTATCAATAAAGCTTTTCCTGTATACAAGACGTATGTGTCTATCTTCTCTGATATATCCGGATGGGAGTTGGAACCTGTGAGAAGTATAACATATCAAGTGATACGCGTCTGCCACTTAATACTACTTATGCAAGTGTCCTTCTCCAGCCGTAATGACAAGGCTTCCGAAGTAAACACCACCATAAGACATATGAATTCACCAAAGTCTAAACTATTCACTAATAGAAAGCAATGGTAAACGCTATGCACACACATCTATTTTCCTATGCTAAAACTATTACTCTAAGTTTATAATACCTTATATATTCACTTATCCTCCCGGAATCGAAATTAATAATTAAGCACATCGGCATTAATATCCCATTGCCTTAAACACTACGGGACTATAATTTCTTTTCCACATCTGGGAGTAATAAATATCTCTGTCCAGTTTGGAACACACACTAATCAAGAAACCCCACTTTCTACTATTTATATTGGGCCTCCCGTTCTTCCGTGATTGTTTGATGTCCATACATCAACAGTCGCATCTTGACGTATCCTGTACATCACAAGGCGGCGAAATCACGTATTGATTAGTTGCTCGTTTCATCCGTTGTTACGGTGTTCCCCTGAGTTCCCCGTACGCAAATACTTCAAAGCATCCTAACTCGTTGATCGTTTTCTCCGTTCATTTTTTCCCCCAACGCGATCTCCCCGGTTCCCGTGTCCGTACGATCCGATCGTGAGGCAATGAACTCTGCGAACACCTGTATCCTATTTTTCATACTCGTAGGTCAATGATCTTTAATTTATCCTCCTCTCAGAATGAAGCAAACAATTGTTAACCTCCTCCTTCATTGTAGTTTTATATGTAAGTTATCAAGGAATCACTAAACTGCAGTTTTTCCGTGACACACTCTCTTAAGAGAGTTGACCGCGTCGACTCTTCATCACTGTAGGTTTGATTCCTATGATCCTCCAACTTATTCCTCTTCCTCTGGGGTTGGATGTCTAGATAAGAAATCCGCTCCTACATTCTCCTTACCAGGTATCTTCCACTGTGAAGTTGTCATGTTGCATCAACAACGACCATCACATCCACCGTGCGTTGAGCTTCTGCGACGTAGCTATTAACATCACGTGTTGATGATATGATTGGATCCTCACATGGCTCACCTCATTATCCAGTAGGCTCTCTAATTGACACCCTACTATACTACACACGACTGAAACTAGTGTTGGCTCCTCGCTCCTATACGTCCGGTCGACCTTCTCTCAACTTGCGTCAGCGACGGCTCACAATACAGACGGATTGTCCCATCCTGATTGTAACACTGCCTCCATGTCCTCTTGGTTTCCCCCGGCTTTGCCTCTGGGGTTGTTCCACCTCGTCCGCGTTGGACCGAGTCGTCTTTCCCAAACCTCCTGGACTTTTGCTTCCAGGACCATCTTGGGCGATATTGTATCTGGTCAGCCAATCTTCGGTTGGAGTCCTGGGTATTTCTCGCCTTTCCCGACCTTACCCACCCCTTCTGAACTTGGTTACTATTAAAGGTTTCACTCTTGTACTTTCCCTGACGTGTGATTTCCCTCCTCCTTTCGTTGGGTAAATCTGACCTATCACGTACTGTCCCATAGGCCCTCCTATGTTGTACTGGCGGTCTCTGGTCTTCGTCTGGACTGGTAACCTTTGTCCCAATGGCTGCCATCACCATAAAGTGCGAAGCTTTGCTCCCGGATCTCTCCTCATATTTCCTCATGAGATGCCTAGGGAGATTTGTTTCCTCTTCCCCGATCCGGATTTTGTAGATGTTTTTGGACACCACCTTTTCCACAGGATAAGGTCCTTTCCATCCTACTTGGAGTACATTATTCTCTTCTGGACCCCATGCTTCCACTTTGTCTTCCACCTTAAGAGCTAGTTTCCTCTTAATTCGTTTGTTGGGTGGTGCTTTCTGGCACTCTGAACAAGACTTCACTAACCGGCGTACATCTCCGGTCATTCCTGGCCAGCAATAATGGCCGGAAATTTGCTGCAAGGTCTCTCTGACACCCATATGTCGATTCACGCCTATGATGTGTCCACTCTGAAGAATATGAGGACGGTGGGTCTCTGGAACCACCCACTGCTCGTGCAGATTGTCTCCCCTCCCAGCTCTCCGATAGAGTAGTCGATTCTTCAGAAAGTACTGTCCCCGTTCTGGTGGCTCAGCACTTCTTTGCAGCTTTCTGTAGCAAGGACGCAACGTAGTATCCTTCCTCTGGGCAGTATGCAATTCTCCTATCCCTGCGTTGTCGCATAGTGTCCCTGCCTCTTTTTCCTTCCCTTGAGATCCACTGACTACTGTTCCCTTGTGGGCTGGCTGTTTGGGCATCCCCAAAAAGACATATTTCGGGCCAATGATCATGGGAAATAAGGAGTCAGATAATACAGCAGCTGGAATAATGCCCGTGACGTACCTGGATTTAATCTCCACCTTGGCGATTGACAGCGTCATGGTAACCGCACTCCTCATTGCCGGCTGTATTTCTATGGTCTCCCCTGTAACTTGGCCTGGGCGTACCAAGCTGGCGTCTATCACAGCTTCCCCATCCAAACCTGTATCGTAGAGACAAACAACCTGCTGGCCATTGACTTCAATCAGTTTGACCACAGGTGGCCTCTCCTGGTCCGGGGTGTCTTCCATCTCCTTGACCGTTTCCTTGCCTTCCTCTTTTGATTCCTCGAGGTTGGTTATGCAATTGGCGTCTTCTGCCTTGCATCTGCAGTCCACAGTATTATGTGTTTTCGACCGGCAGTGTGTGCACCATGTTACCTTCCTAGGTTTTCGTGTGTCCTCTTTGTTCCTAGCTCCTTCGCCGACCTCAGCCTTGTCTGTGATCACCGTCGTAGGAATCACTTTGCATGCTGCGAAGTAAGAACTTTTAGGTTTCGATCTGCAGTCCTTCGTGTTATGAGAGGGCACCTTGCAGAATGAACACCACTTCTCGGACCACGGTCGTTTCACTGAAGAATTCGAGGTGCTCTGGTTTCCTTCCTTCACCTTCTCTGAACTCTCCATTGACGCCTTTATATAAGGTTCCACTTTTTCTCCTTCCCAGTTTTTAGGTTTCTTTTTCTCTTGTTTCTCCTGACCTTTGGGTTGTGTACTTAGTTCCTCAGTCTCCCCATGTACCTCTACGAATCGTTCCGCCAGCTTATTCACAACATCAATCCGTTCCGCCCCTTGTTCTCCCAAGAAGGTTCTGAGAGGTTTCGACATTTGCTCTCGCATCTGGTCGACCACCATCATCTCTTCGAGACTCTCATAATCCCTCTTGAATTCTGCCAAGTCCATCCATTTCTGGAGATAGGATTTCAGCCTCAGACTGTAGGCGGCGAATAGTTCTCCCGGCTCTCGTCTAGACGATCTAAACTTCTTCCGATACGTTTGTGCTGTGACTTCATAATGCTTCATCAAAGCGGCTTTTAATTCCTCATACTGATTTTCATGTCATGGTGGTAGGCGTGTGTAGACCTCGTAGCCCGAACCACGTAATGCCTGGGATAATTTAAGAGCCCATCGGCTTCTATCCAATCCCATAGTGACTGCCATGGCCTCGAACCGATCCAAAAACTGGTATATCTTCTCTTTACTTTCATCAAAGACCGCCAAGGGAAACTTCATGGCATGGTAACCCTGTCCAATCATGTGGGTTGCCCCAGGTGAAGATGAACTTCCTTCTGCTGCATCTATTTCACCCTTAGTTTGTGTCTTGAGTTCTAACTCTTTCATGCGGTATTCATGTTCCATTTCTTGTCTCCTGGCAGTCTGTTCCATTTCCAGTTTCTTGGTCTCCTGGTCTCTTTCCAGTCGCTTGGCCTCCTGTTCCATTTCCAGTTGCTTGGCCTCCTGTTCCATTTCCAGTCGCTTGGTCTCCACCTCTATTCTTCTCAATTCCAACTCGGCCTTTCGATCTTCTCGTTCTTCTTGTCGAATTTCTCGCTCTCTTTCCTGTATGTAATCAGTTAGTTCCGAACCAGATAACCCAATTTCCTCTCCGTTGGCCCTCAGTTCGGCGGTAGTTATTTTGGGAGTGGTCATATTAAAAAAAGGTCGGTCAGCAAGTTGAGTAAAGACACCTCAAAGCAGTAAGAAGTACTCACTATAAACAGATAATCTACCTAGAACCTATATCATTTATCTATGTCTATCTAATATTATCAATCTACAACACCACACAGTACCTCACAACCACTCTCTCATCCACAAGAGGAGATATAGGATAAAGACTTATGTAGACGTGTGACCGTGTGACTAGGTATGTAATGTGTCTTACCACCTATCCACATTCACCCTGTCTGGAACTTTCTCACTGTAAAGTCACCAGCATTAATGAAATGTTTCTACCATAAATGTAATGGCACCATATATCCAATGGACGTCCATCCATTAAAAGTCATCAATGTATACTTATATTTATTCCAATCAGTATGTCACAACATGCAGGTACTCCGCTATGCCTGTGCCAATATGCAGGTACCCCTCTATGCATATGCAATGTTATGCCTCCAGTTCATGTGGGTATTATGTTCTAAACCGCTGCTCCACCAATTATGTCGCTTATTTTCCCGGGAGGAAAGTGGAATCAACAAGCACACCTTCAAGCTTATTATCTTTTGGAATTATAGACTGACTTATGTCTACACTCCTCCCGTCTGTCTTCCCTTCCATATATCTATTCCTTTCTCTCTCTCTATTATTCCCTCAACACATACTCCGACAACAGTTCCTTTCAACGATTAATAAAATATTTATTAATAAAAACTATGTCTGGTGTATGCATGGGCTGTGTAAGCGTAGTTGATAGTGTATTCTATTGTTGGTGCAAGAATGAACTCGTAATATCTAGCAGCGGTATCACATCTCGCCCAATCATTCTGCCAAACCACCGGACATCACATAAAAAATGAAAGGGCTCACCCTGGATGTTCCGTATGCTTGAGTCTGATGGTAAATCCGTTATTGAATGAAACAAAACTGTTCACCACTGGATCACCGTAACGTAATAATATTCCAGTAAGTCTATGACTTCGCCCGAGTTTGTTTCATGAAATTAATTATCCATACCGAAAAAACTACATCACCACAGTTCTGCATATTGTCTCTAATGAGTAGCAATATTTTGACTTGTCTATTGTTTCTTAACTATGCGTACAAGACGTATGTAGTTTTATTTTGCTTTGCTTTCTGCAAACTTATCTTTCTTTTTCCATTATTACTTTGGTTATCAGGTTATTCGTTTCTTTCTTTTCAAAGTTCCTTTAAAGGTATATTTTGTTTCGTATTTGACCCTGTCTAGGTTATTCCTTGGGTTATTGAGGTATTTGCTTTCCCCACAAATGAAATGCCTTGAGTTTATCAATAAAGCTTTTCCTGTATACAAGACGTATGTGTCTATCTTCTCTGATATATCCGGATGGGAGTTGGAACCTGTGAGAAGTATAACATATCAAGTGATACGCGTCTGCCACTTAATACTACTTATGCAAGTGTCCTTCTCCAGCCGTAATGACAAGGCTTCCGAAGTAAACACCACCATAAGACATATGAATTCACCAAAGTCTAAACTATTCACTAATAGAAAGCAATGGTAAACGCTATGCACACACATCTATTTTCCTATGCTAAAACTATTACTCTAAGTTTATAATACCTTATATATTCACTTATCCTCCCGGAATCGAAATTAATAATTAAGCACATCGGCATTAATATCCCATTGCCTTAAACACTACGGGACTATAATTTCTTTTCCACATCTGGGAGTAATAAATATCTCTGTCCAGTTTGGAACACACACTAATCAAGAAAACCCACTTTCTACTATTTATATTGGGCCTCCCGTTCTTCCGTGATTGTTTGATGTCCATACATCAACAGTCGCATCATGACGTATCCTGTACATCACAAGGCGGTGAAATCACGTATTGATTAGTTGCTCGTTTCATCCGTTGTTACGCTGTTCCCCTGAGTTCCCCGTACGTGAATACTTCAAAGCATCCTAACTCGTTGATCGTTTTCTCCGTTCATTTTTCCCCCCAACGCGATCTCCCCGGTTCCCGTGTCCGTACGATCCGATCGTGAGGCAATGAACTCTGTGAACACCTGTATCCTATTTTTCATACTCGTAGGTCAATGATCTTTAATTTATCCTCCTCTCAGAATGAAGCACACAATTGTTAACCCTCCTCCTTCATTGTAGTTTTATATGTAAGTTATCAAGGAATCACTAAACTGCAGTTTTTCCGTGACAGCATTACTCGGTAATATCAGGTAGAAGCTCATATTTTAGGGTTTGGTAGCATGTAACCCAGACAGCTGCTTAGAAGAGCGATCCACAACTTGCCCTAGACCGCATCGAAGCTGGCTCGAGACAGATTAAATTGTGATATGCCAATGACTGTGTATATAACGACCAGTTGACAGAAGAAGTGTTAGTTTCCACGATGGTTTCTTCCATTACCACTGTTTTTGACCTACTGGGTCATTACACTCGTGTCTCGGTTGTATCATTAGTTGCTATTGGCAAATGCAAAAAATCAGTGCTCGAGGCGCTCCTTTTGGGACATTGCCGGTACTAAGTACACTACTTTCTGTATGCAGGCTTGATGGATCAGCCATGTGCATGTGTTTATTGGTGTTGCAGCCAACAGAGCACATACTCCAGTTATATGTGATTAGCACCATATATCTCTTTATTATACTAGTATTGTTAGGTTAACTGTATGCCTACTTGGAGAACCGCACCAAAAAAATGTGAAAGATTTATAAAAAAAAACCATCTTACCATTAGAGACTTGGCACATTGTGACCTGAACGGTGTTCACTGAGACCGGGACATCTAGATGGCGAATGGTGGGTGTTATATACACGATATCTGCTGGTGAAGACTCCTGACTGAGTTGAATATTGTCTGGAAATGTCTGATCTTGATGTATTCACATGGTAAGGGCGTGGTCTATCACCACGACATAGTGTAGTATCCTTCTTATCAACGTGTTCTAGCTGTAACATTACAGTTATACCCGGCTGTGACGTCATTTTTACCGGTTTTAGCTAGTTATCATGTAGTCGCTAGCTTGACTGCCATATGTAAAAGAAATTCAGCCGTTCAGAAAGACAACGACAACCTTGCCCAGGAAGCATGAATGTTGGGGTTGACTGTAATGTCTTGTAAAGGCAATGCATTAAAGCTTGACTGTCATCTGTAAAAGAAATTCAGCCGTTCAAAAAGACAACAGCAATCTTACCCAGTAAACACGACACTCCACGGCATGTTGAGATTGACTGCGCTGTCCTGTAATTGATAGCACACACACACCCACACACACAAGCATGTACATACACGCACGTACACACGCCAATATGTACACATACACACAGATGTCATAATGGCACACGAGCACCAATCAATGTTTGGACTGTCTGCAATGGCCTGTAAATGCATTGCATAAACAATGTTGGGGCTGACTGCGACGTCCTGTAATATATATATACACCTAGCTGTTGATACACCCTCTTCACACGCACATGACATGGTTGTCGTTCATTCAAAATGAGAATCGCAAACTTGCCCAACACACATGAAGCTCCATAGAATGTTGTGGTTGACTGTGATGTCCTGTAATTGATAGCACACACACGCGCGCGCATGCACACACGCATGTATATACACACACCCGCTAACGCACACGACATGACTGTCGTTCGTACATATTGACAATTGCAAAACTTGCCCCAAGGAAGTCAGACACTCCGTAGAATACTGAGATTGACTGCGATGTCCTGTAATTGGTAGTGCACACACACACATACATACACTCGGGCGTACACCAATGCACACACACACGCCTACATGCGCCCTCACACAGACATACGCTATTTTTATGATGGTACAAGAGCAATCAAGCAATGTTGGGGTTGACTGCAGCGTCCTGTTAATGCATTGCATTACAGCTTGACTACCAGCTGTAATAGTAGACATATAGTACGAGGCAATCATTTGGTCGTGACATGACACGGCGAATCATGATGCACAAGAGCAACCAAACAATATTGGGGTTGAGTGTGACGTCCTTTAATAGATAACACACACACACACACACACGCATGTACATACACACGAACGCATACACGGATGTCATGATAGCACACGCGCAACCAATCACTGTTAGGGTTGTCTGTAACGTCCTGTAAATGCATTGCATAAACAATGTTGGGGTTGACTGCGACGTTCTGTAATAGATAGACACCTAGCTGTTGATACACCCTCTTCACACGCACTTCGTATAGGTATATTTGAGCATAGTTTATTTTTTCCTACCCAAATATTCCCTTCACAGCCCATGCATTGATAAACTGGCATCTTAACTTAAGTAACTGATTATGAAGAACAGTTACAATTGTAAATTAATTATATTAATAGCGATTTTCGAAACTAATTTAAAATTTATTGTTAAATTAACTTTTGATTTTAAACCAAAAAATGACCGCAGAGTAGTACTGACACTGACTGTATTTAAAGTTTTAAAATTTTGTTGACGAAAGTTAAGAAAGGTAAGAATGATATTGCACGAATTTTATAATTTTATAACGTTGTGGCCCGCTTAACTACCGAAATTTGTAGAAATGGTCCTCAGCTTGAAAAGCTTGGGAACCACTGACATAGACCATGACACCTAACATCTTCTCATTTCTTTCTTAATGAAATAAAAGTTTGGGGTCTCATCTCATCATGTTTCTCTTGTACCTTGCGGCGTCGAGGTAAAGTATAATCCGCGGGAGAGTGCCTGCTTATGGGCTTCATGTATGGATATTCCCATGGTCTCTGTTATTCCCTGCGTCCATCGTTTACGTGGTCGGCCTCTTCCTCTGCTTCCGTCTGATCTGTACATCATTGCTTGTTGTGGTATGCTGTTAGTTGGTAACCTACATGTATGGTTAAATCATGTGACTTGCTGCCTTCTAATGAAATCTAGTGCAGCTATAACCCCCACTTTAGTCCTGATTTCTTCATTTCTGATCTTATCTCTTCTTGATACATTGAGTATTCTTCTCAGGAATCTCATTTCTGTTATTGTAATTTTTCTTTCCTCTTTTTCTGTCATTGCCCAGGTTTGGAATTGGTAACAGAGTTGGCAGGAATATTGTGTTGTAAAGTGCTTTCTCAGTAGTTATTGATACATGTTTGTTCTTTAGTATTGGTGCCATTTGTCCAATGAGTTGGTTTGCCTTATTGCATCTATTTTCGATCGCGTCTTCTGATTTGCCATTTGATGATATTATTCTTCCTAGGTATTTGAAGCTCTTTACTTATTTCAAGGGAGGTTCGTGTAGGTGAATTGTTTTTTTCTTCTTTAGTTATAGTCATTACCTCTGTTTTACTTATACTAATTTTCATGTTATGTTCCCTAAACATTTCGTTTATGTTATTCATGTGGTTTTGCAATTCGGCTACTGATTTTTCTATTAGTGCTTGGTCGTAAGCAAACAGGAGTTCTCTAATGGTGTAATTTGCAGAGGTTCTTCTTCTGTGATCTCGTCTGCCGTGTTCTTGCGGTCTCTGTTTGGCTGGTTCACCACTGTCACCAGTACTATTCAATGCGTATACGGTGCCGATCACTGAACAACAGTTGGACGGGAGGGGTAGGAATCTTGTCATTTGCTGGCGACGTTCTCGTGTATCGACAGGCGGTTGCCAATGACATGCAGGGCGAACTAGATCGAATTTCATCATGGTGTGCTGATGCCGGCGCCCTTGTCAACCCTGCAAAGGCATCGGTTACATGGTTCTCCGTAAACAACCATATTATGAACACAGACCTGATGGCAGCAAGAATGGATGGGAGCATTTTGAGTAGAACCCAGTCAATGACATATCTTAGTGTGAGGCTAGATCGTAGTCTGTCTTTCAGAGATCATGTCGATTATGTCATAACGAAAGCTCGAAAAGGTTTGTCAGCAATGAGAGTCATGGCGACTGCCAATATCGAGCAAAGACTGCTAATACTTCTGTTCCAAGGACTGGTGCTTTCACGCATCGAGTATGCCCTGGCTATCCTCACTGTCAGCCCTACACAGATTGGAAGACTTGAAAAGGTACAAAACGATGCCATGCGCATCATCTTGGGCTGCACGAGAGACACCAGCTGTGTAGCAATGAGATACCTCCTTGACTTCCCGACAATGGAACACAGGATAAAGATCTGGAGAGCTCGTGAATACTTAAAAATAAGTGCAGATGAGCAGCACCCTCTGCAAGATGCTATATTCAGAGATAAGGCTAACAGGCTAAAGAGGGGCAAATCGTGGATGGGTCGGGCGGAAGATGTCGTCAGACAGGTCTGCAGTCTTACCAGTATCAACCCCGGCAAGGAATGGGTGCCGGTGCCTCCGGCTTTTAAGTGCACTTTCTCCTGCATTATCACACTCGACAGACGGTGCAGAGAGCAGAACCCTGCCGCTGTCAATGCAGAGGTCAACGCGCTCATCTATGAACACTCAGACAGCCCCGAAGTGCTCATCTATACAGATGGATCTGTTGTAAAGCAGCAGAGAAGTGCGTGGGCATTTACAGCCTGCTCAGCGGGCCGAACCGTTCAAGAATGCAGTGGTGCCCACTTTATGACCACGAGCAGCATGACGATGGAGGTGATGGCAGTTACACAGGCTTTCATATGGCTGGAATCACAGCATTATACCAACGTGTGTGTACTAAGTGATTCAATGAGCATGATTCGGAAGGTCGAAGCTGGAGCTGTACGCAGACAGTGGACTGAGTCGCTGCGGAAGTCTGTTGTCCGTAAAGTCACATTCATCTTCGTCCCAGGACATGCGGGAGTCGAGGGAAATGAACGAGCTGATAAACTGGCTGGCTCTGCACCCCCTGTAGATGGCCAGCCCATGGATCGTGCCGATGTTATTAACGCCCTTAAAGATATGGCGAGAACAGAGGACTTTGACGTCAGTGAATCCACATCGCTGTCCAGGATGAAAGACTTGGGAGTAAGAATCGGCACGGCCAAGCGCGAGAGGTACATTGAGAAAACGAGGTGCCTCGTCAACCAACACAGAACTGGCACTATTATCCACCGGACGCTGATGCATATGCTGGGGGGAGGATCTGAGCACCTATGGACCTGTCCCGAGTGCAATGAAGATACCCCAACTGATCTGTCTGACTGGTATCTTGTTGTCTATATGTGTTATGAATAAGAGAAGGGACAAGAGAGGAATGTGTATGGCTAATTTCCAGTACATTTGTTGTAGCCCTAAGAGGCCAGCAAAAAATTTTCATTCCAAAAGAGGCAATTCCGGAAACTACATTAAAAGTAAACAAACAATATTTAAAACATAAATTTATAACGAAATAATCTATTATAAAATGTAAGTATGTAAATATTAAACAGATTTTATTCAAGAAATCTAAAAGACTTATATTTATGTTTAAAATATTTTATTTCCATATTATTTCTCTTATTTCTAAAATAACACAAAAGAATTTTGAAGTTATGTAATAATATTATCTGTAGTATTTTTATTTTTATTTTTAAAATTCAAGTAATGTCCCTTGCAAAATATTAGATGTTTATGTCCCCTACTCGTTGCTTATTTAACTGTTTTTCTTTTAAGAAATCTTGTAATTCCGCAGAATGCTCGAACATAATTATTAAGTGCAGTGATCAATGTTATTATGTTCTTTTAAATATTCTCTAAGCAACTCGGGAAATGAATGCACAGTTGAATTGCATGATTTATTATTATATGTTGGAAGATATCAACATTGATGGGAAAGATTTAAGAATAATAACGAATATTTACTGGAACCAAGTAGCAGCAATTGAAATAGAAAATAAAGAGGGAAGTACAGATAAAGCTACGAGTACGACAGGACTGTCTTGTCACCAGATCTCTTCTTCCTATATAGCGAAGTAATAATGAGAGAGATCAAAGAGACGTCAGGAATACTAATCGGAGGTTACAATATAAAAAATAATAATAATAATATACGCTATGCAGATGACACAGTATTGGTAGCGGATAATTCAACAGACCTACAACAATTGTTAGACATTGTTTAGTTTAGTTTAGTCGATGGATCAACATCACGGCACACGGGTGCAACCCATAAGTACTCCGTTCTCCTCCTAATTCAAATCTGAGTCTGTAGAAACTCAGCTCAGTGCACGAACTCCGTAGCACCGGCGAGGATCCTGAAAATACTAGGGTAGATTTTTAACTCTAAATTTTTGCCCGGGCAGCGCCGTTAGGCTACTCTTTTTCGATTTCCAACTGCCAAGGGATTTTTTACGTGCGCAACAATACACACGGGCGTCCGATCTCACTACCCAGAGACCAGGGGAAATTTTATTACTAGAACCCGGGATCTCCAGCACTCTAGGCGGACACCATACCTCGAGACCACGAAGCCCCCGACCAATATTGACATATTACAAGACAATGACATGGTTATGGTAATTTCTATCACACTTTTAAGTTTTTTTTTATTTGAATCCCCCATATATATTTTTTACGAAGTGACTATTCGCAATAGAATTGCGAATAGAGAAAAATTATATTCGCAGTAGAGGTAGGTCACGTGATTATTCCTATGCGTATGGCTATATTATAATATTTCGTTGTTGTATTAACGTGTCTTCAGTAGCAAAGTGGTAAGTGTCTCCGCCTGTCACGCGGGAGCTCAGATTCGATTCCCCAACCAGGATGCAATGTGTGTGTTTTTTTTTTTCATGTTTAGCACCCGGCAGCGACGGAGTGATCGAGTGTCGGAATCGACGGATCCAATAGATGTCTTTGTTTAACGTTAATTATATTTGCCAACTGAAATATCCAATCAAGTGGATAATTTTAAATACCTAGGGGCACTTATAACATCGGATGGAAGATGTACAACAGAGATTAAGAGCAGAATAGGGCAGGCAAAAGCCGCATTTAAGAAAATGAAGAGTATCTTAGGCAATAAGTCACTATCAATGAATGTAAGAAAGAGAGTGCTAAAATGCTATATAGAACCAGTTTTGCTGTATGGCAGCTAATCTTGGAATGTCAGTGAACAAATTAGGAAGAGCTTAGAAGCAACAGAGATGTGGATTTTAAGACGAATGTTGCGAATTCCTTGGACTGCCAGAGTAACTAACAACGATTGCCTGAAAGAGGCTAATGAAACTAGAACACTACATACAACAATAAAAAAGAGACAAACAGCTTTCTTTGGTCATGTGATGAGAAGAGAGGCATTGGAGAACATCGTGACAACTGCAAAGATCGAGGGGAAGAGAGGCAGAGGCAGACCAAGAGAAATGATGCTGGACGGATTGAGACGGTGACATGGAGGAATATCATCAGCAGAGTTGATCCAGAACACCAAAGACGGAGATCTGTGGAGAGCCATGAACGCCTACGCCAGCCGGCACGGCACTTGATGATGAACTGAAATATTGCCACAAATTAACCACCCTCATACTGGCTCAAGCTAAAATTGACTAGTGAGCGGACGCTGTGACGCTTTCACTGTACAGGGAAAAAAGATCTGGAGAAATTACACATCCCTGTCTAACGCCTCTTTTAATAGGCTGATATTGACCTACATCGTTATCAATTCTGATGACAGTTTGTTGTTTCCAATATATGTTTTATTCTAACATTTTTATTTACACATGGATGCCTGGTACCAGTAAGTGTACAGAAACGAAAGTTAACAATTCTTGAATTCACCTGGGGACACAATTATTTGGAGGGATCGTTATTTGTATTGGGGATACAAATTCTGGAAAATTATTTTTGATATTTCAACACCACATAACGTAATATAAAAATAAAACGGGATGCCAGAAGAATGGACAGAAGTAAGAAGAAGGGTGATTCATTAAAAATTACTGAGAATTCGGCAGAATTCTAATGCGAATATAATTTTTCTCTATTCACAATTCTATTGCGAATATAATTTTTCTCTATTCGCAATTCTATTGCGAATAGAGCCTCCCTATTTTTTAAGTGTTCAAACACCCAAGTTCAAAGCACCATTTTCTTCTGCCGTACATCTCCCAACGAAGCCTAGGCCATCAACCAACTCAGGCCAAGCCATGCAATGTAGACTTGTTTGTGCTTGTTTGGGTTTCGCAGCTCAAGTGTTCTCCAGGCTGAGGGTTCTAAGCCTCACCCAAACCCTTTTTAGTCACCTCTAACAACACACTCGGTAGTTTACACTGTTATAATTATTTGCATCCCTAAAGGGCTCCAGTAACTCAATCACTGCTCCGGGCATCTAAGACTCCAACATCCTTTTTGAAATACCCCCATATAACATGCAGTAAACCAATTGGAGAATATGACATGTGCCATAGCTTGAAAACTATCGTCTCTTGAGCAGATATCAGAAAAATAACAGAGTTACCACACAAGCAATTCTCATGCTTTAGTGTATAACAATCAAACAAGAAAACAAATGCAACACTAAATGCTTATTTAAAAGGGAAACTGTATACATAGTTGAAGTATGAATAAAGTGATACTTTATACATAGTTGAAGTATGAATAAATGGATACTTTATACATAGTTGAACTGTGACATTATGTTAGTCCTTTCTGGCTGTTTAAATATCAAGAATAATTGTTTGTGTCTGTTTGTTACTGTCCTCGGACACAGACATAGCTATATGATGGCGACGCGATGACTCGTTGTTCTTGGGGGAGACGCTGTTCAGTGTTTTTCTGTGGATTTCCTTTGGAAATTCCGTGGAATTCGATAGTGTTTTTCCTTTGGATTATGTGATGTTATTTCGTTTTCGTGTATTGGAAGTGTTCAAAAGAAGCCACGGAAGGCAGGTGGTGGATAAAATTTTGAGGGCAGCCGACAGATATTTGTTGGGTATGGTCTCGAGTTTCGCGACGGCAAGCAGAAGATCTCTTTCGAGAGACAATGATTGCGGTCATCCGGCCAGTATGGTCACTGCCATAGAGGAAAGCAACGGCAAACTACCTCTTTGAAATTGCTTAGTTTATTATGATTTGCTTAAAGACTGATCATCGCAAGACAAGGACAGAGACATTAACATTAGGAACATGGAACGTTAGGACGTTAAACAACGACGGAACATTAGAGAACATAACACAAGAAATTCAAAGAGAAAAAATTAATATATTAGGTATGTGCGAAACGAGATGGACAGGAGCAGGCATCAAGATACATAAAGATTTTAAGATTATTTATTCTGGAGGTGAAGATCGACATAGGGGAGTTGCAATAATTTTGGAACAGAAAACATCAACGTCTGTTCAGGGATATTGGGCCGTGTCGGACAGAGTTCTTCTAGTTAAATTGAGTGGCAAACCTTTTAACATAAATGTTATTCAGGTATATGCCCCAACAGGAGAGTCCAGTGAAAATAGTGTAGAGGAATTTTATAATGACATAGAGTCTGCCTTAAAGAAATGTAAAAATTCAGAAATAAACATCATAATAGGGGACTTCAATGCAAAAGTAGGAAATCAAGGGGATAGATACACAGTAGGAAACTATGGTTTAGGAGAGAGAAATGAAAGAGGATACAGACTAGTAGAGTGGGCAAAAGAACAGGAAATGATTGTAGGAAATACCTGGTTCAAGCAACACCCTAGAAGATTATGGACCTGGAGGAGTCCTGATAGCAGGATTAGAAACCAGATTGACTACATTCTCATTAGCAGAAGATTTAGAAACGCACTAAAAGTAGCAAAAACAGTTCCCAGTGCTGATTGTTATAGTGACCACAGATTACTCACAGGAACATTGAGGATAAAGTTGAAGAAAGTCAAGTATATAACAGGAAACACTAAATATGACTTGTGTACATTGAGTAATGACAAGGAAATACAAAACAAATTCAACATAGAAGTACAGAACAGATTTGAAATATTATCTGATCTTGAGATCCTATTCCAGGATGTGGATGATCAATGGGAAATGTTAAAGAATTCAATCAATGTGGCTGCAGAAACAACTATTCCAAAATTAAAGAAGGTGGGTCGTAAGAAATGGATGACTGAGGAAATTTTACACTTAATGGAAACAAGAAGACTCAACAAAAATAATCCTGCCAAATATGAAGAAATTCACAGACAAGTCAGAGTATTATGTAGGAAGGCAAAAGAATCATGGCTTGAGGAAAAGTGCTTAGAAATTGAAAAACAACACAACAGTCAAAATACCAAATTAGTGCACAAGAGAATTCAGGAACTTACTAATAAAAGAACAAGTACATCAACAGGCTGTCTAAAAACTAAAGATGGCAAAATCATAATAGAAAAAGATCAGATTCTACATGTATGGACAGATTATGTGAAAGACCTGTATAATGATAACAGAGAGGAACAGTATGCTATTAGATTTAATAATGAAGGACCAGAAATTTTAAAGATGGAGGTTCAAAATGTTCTTAAGCATATGAAAGCTGGCAAGGCCCCAGGTGCAGATAACATCACAACAGAAATGATTAAAGCTTTAGAAGAATTTGGACTAGAGCAAGTCACTAGACTGCTGAACACGTTATATGATACTGGAGATATACCTTCTGAATTATGTAATTCTGTATTTATTGCTATCCCAAAGAAATCAGGAACTTTAGAATGTGATCAACATAGAACAATTAGTATAATGAGTCACATCACAAAGATTTTGTTACGAATTATCATGCAAAGAGTGAGGAAGAAAATACAACCTGAAATAGGGGAAGAACAATGTGGGTTTGTAGAAGGAAAGGGTGCAGTAAATGCTGTGTATATGCTGCGAACAGTTATTGAACGTGCTTTAGAAGTAAACAAGGATATACATCTTTGCTTTATTGACTACACAAAGGCTTTTGATAGAGTTAGACATGTCAACATTGTGGATATGCTTGCAGATCTACAAATTGATGGGAAAGACATTAGACTTATAAAAAACATATATTGGAAACAACAAGCTGCCATAAGGATTGATAATGAAGTAGGACAATATCAACCTATTAAGAGAGGTGTTAGGCAGGGATGTGTAATGTCTCCAGATCTTTTTTCCCTATACAGTGAAAATATTTTCAGAAATGTAGAAGACCTAAATGGAATCAGCATTGGAGGACGAAACATAAATAACATTAGATATGCAGATGATACAGTATTGATTGCAGACAATGCACAGGATCTGCAACAATTAGTAGACTCTGTGGTTGTACACAGTGAGCAGCTGGGGTTGGAATTAAATTGTAGGAAGACACAGGTTATGGTCGTCACTAGGAAGCACGAAGCACCACAATGTAATATACAAGTAAATGGGAATATTCTTCAACAAGTGAATAGGTTCAATTATCTCGGAACAGTCATAACATCTGATGACAGATGCCTTGAAGAGATTAGAACAAGAATCGCCATTGCGAAAGTAGCCTTTAGCAAGATGAAAAACATTCTGACCAATAAAATGATGTCAATTGAAACGAGAAAAAGAGTGTTGAGTGGATACATAGAGCCTGTTCTTTTGTATGGATGTGAAACTTGGACAATGTGCAGTCAAGCTGAAAAACATCTGATGGCTGCAGAAATGTGGTTTCTGAGGAAAATGCAAAGAATACCATGGACAGATAGAAAAACCAATGACCAAGTACTACAAGAGACAAATGAAAATCGTAGATTGATTAGAAAAATTAGACGTAGACAGTCAAAATTTTTTGGACATGTTATGAGAAGAAATGGACTGGAGAACATAGTGACAGCTGGCAAGATAGAAGGGAACAGACCAAGAGGAAGACCGAGAGGAAAATACCTGGATGGCTTGGCCACATGGCATGGACGAGACAGGAACACTGAGCTGATCCACGACTCTGGTGATCGAGTGAAATGGCGAATCATGACCGCCCACGCTTTCCGGCATGGCACATGATTGATTGATTGTCCTTTATCAGTTTCATTTCCGTTAGTCCTTTCACTTATATCACAAGAGGCGGCATCAGACATAAAATGGAGTGTCCTTGAGGATTATATAAGCGATCACCTACCCTGCTCTGTACTGATACCTTAGTCCAGTACAGTCTGGGCTCAAGAGGAAAGACTAACTAACTAACTTACACTCACTTTAAACAACACAATTATAATATAAAAAGTTTGCATATAATCCCACAAACCCAAAAAGATAAAGGATACTAAGTTCCTCTTCTCAATGTGATCCTGCCCGTTATAATTAATTTAGCTGTTACTGGCCCATTGGCCTGAGACCATAAATGTGTATGGGTTATGCTGAACATGTTCTCTTGTGATAGACATGACATTGCACATCAAAGTTGTCTTCTATCATGAGATTGACATTTGACTTTCACCCAATTAATTGCTGAACAATCTTTTAAAAAAAATTGTCCGGCAAGGAAACGAACGATTGATATTTGACTTTCACCCATTTAATTGCTGAACAATTTAAAAAAAATTGTCCTGCAAGGAAACGAGCCTCGAGCTCCCGCCCATCAGGCGGAGACACTACCAATTATGCTACTGACGACACGATTTTGAATCAACATCATCAACACCATCATCATGATCTTCCACTTATGTCGTTAAGCGTCGGGGGGAGGAATAATTTGCGTTCCAGCGCCCGGTGGGCGGCACTGGATAGTGTCAGTCCGTTTGGTTGTACAATGTCTTTGATGTCGTCAATCCATTTTCTTCTTGGACGTCCTCGTGGTCTCGTCGCAGATGATCTTTGATGTAAGGCCAGTGATGGTAGTTACTGGTGTTGCATTCCAACGACATGGCCAAACCACTTGATCTTCTGTCTTTTAATAAATGTGGCACAAGGTGTTGATCCCACAATCTGTCTGATAATAGCATTTCTTACTCGGTCTCGGATTGTTAAGTTGGCAGCTCTCCTCAGGCATCTCATTTCGCAGGTGTTGATTTTGCAAAGGTGTAATTTGAATAAAGTCCAGGTTTGAGATTGGTAGCATAGGGTTGGTGTGAATATGCTGTTTATTATCTGTCGTTTTGCGGACATGGGTGTTTGGATTTTTCAGTAAGGGTGATAGGTGATATGTAAGTGCACTAACTAGCTTTTTGACATCTGATTTCAATTTCTCTGTCCAATCTGCCATCTTATGTCATCATACTTCCAAGGTATTTGAATTATTTAACTTGTTTCAGAGTTGTGTTATTTATCTGTATACTTTGAATTAAATTAAGCCCCGGATCACGCGTGTGAAGCGGGCGTGTAACCACGCAGCACACACTGGACACGCCAAATTATCACAACAGAAAACCACAACGTTACCCATCGTAGGCTATGCTCAAGATTGCCCAATCGCCGCGACTGACGTCCGTCTATCGATGAGACCCGAACGATCAGGACTTCTCACTGGCAAGGAGAATTTGATTATTGCTTACTGGATTTTAGGAGGCCTGGTGTTCCTTGCCAGTGAGAAGTCCAGATCGTTCAGGTGCCATCGATTGACGGACGTCAGTCGGGGCGATTGGGCAATCTTGAGCATAGCCTACGATGGGTAACGTTGTCGTGTTCGGTTGTGATAATTTGGCGCGTCCAGTGTGTGCCGCGTGGTTACACACCCGCTTCACACGCATGATCCGGGGTTTATTTCTGGATCCGGTCAGGGATATGCACTACTGACTAGCTCAAACGAGAGCGAAACTCGAGTATATTGCTTCCATATTGACGTGGATAGGCCTTAGGTCCATACCAGAATGCGATCAGCGTTGCCATTAGTGGGTTGTGCTCAATATTTAGATTAATTATGTGTTCTGTGAGTGTTTCCTAACATCAATCTTTTCAAATAAGGATGAACCTAAGACAGGTCCAGCAAACCGGTAGGGAATCTATTTGTTCAAGTACTATTGCTCGAGAATTATGGAGGAAATTGAAAGAAAAATGCAACTCTACGTTCACGCCGGAAACAACACGTCCAAGCCGAACAACAAAAAGCGACTAACAACAACTGCTAAACTTCGAAATACTTCAAATAGAAAGGAGATTTTCTCGACTTGGAATGTTATTGGTCTAGGATATAAGGAACCAGCTGTGGTAGAGTTTAGGAAAAAATCAAATATTCAATTATTAGGATTCGCAGACACTAGGAAAAAGGGGCAGAACACGAAACGAACACATGAAGGTTACGTTCTTATATGGAGTGGCGTCGACCAGCGAGCTACAGCTAAACATGGAGTGGGTTTTTTGTTACATCCAGACAAAGCGAAAGTCATTATATTATCAACACTAAATTTATTTTGAATAACGAAGACACAAACAATAGATTGCACATTTATTGCTTGGCATATTTCGCTGCATCTCGTCAGGTACATACTGCAGAAATCACACAACGTAAAGTGAATTAACTAGATAAATCCTTCAAACTGAAATATACACATGTTCGCACAGTAATGTCGATTGTCGTAGTAGGCAGAACTGTGTGTGCGCTTGAGGTTGGCCAGCTTAGACTGGGTTTCTTCTATCTGGTTTTTTGTCAGTCATCTCAGGTTTTTTCTTGTTGGACATATTCTGTACGCTCTGAGAGATCTGAAATACCGGTGAGGGAATATTTCCGTCTTTAGGCATTCCTCGAGAAATCTCAATCGACACTTCGGTACCGATATTTTACACTTCAGCTTGAGTAATCCATCCAATCGCTTCACAGTTGGTAATGGGAGGCAACGTTTCAGAAATTCAAAACAATGTTTTCCCGTAATGTTAAGGAGACAGATGAACTAATTGTGATGGGTGATTTTAACGGACGAATAGGCACATGAAGAACACCGTGGGATGATTGCATGGGGCCATTCATTCAGCGACAAAGAGATTGATTGTAACAGCAATGGTCAACATCTACTCAACATATGCTTTGAACATGGACTAATAATAGCAAATAGGTTTTTTCAACATCGTCGTAGCCGCACCAAAACCTGGTATAAATGGAATGACATAGACCAGAGGTTCCCAAATTTGTGGCCCGCCAGATGTTAGTAAGTGGCACGCGAGGCCTCGTTATTTAAAATAATATATTTTAATAATATCAAAAAATGCACTCGGAGCTTCCGGTCCGCGTGCGATAATTTACTCTGCTCGTGGTTGTTATATTCAGATATTATCGAATGCGCCTGTTCAGTTCGCAACCTTCAGCTGATCATACGATTTCATTCTGGCGTGTTCATTCGCTCAGAGATACATTTGTCGTTTTGGTTCGACTTACAGATGCGAGCAGTCATTTTCCGCAATGGCTGTTATAAAAAAAACAAGCTACGTTCCAGACTCACCGACAGTAAACTAGCTGCGCTTATGACTTTGGGCACAACAGATTTGTACCCAGACATTGATAAACTGGCATCTTAACTTATTTAACTGATTATGAAGAACAGTTACAATTGTAAATTAATTATATTAATAGCGATTTTCGAAACTGATTTAAAATTTATTGTTATTAAACCAAAACATGACCGCAGAGTAGTACTGACACTGACTGTATTTAAAGTTTTAGAATTTTGTTGACGAAAGTTAAGAAAGGTAAGAATGATATTGCACGAATTTTATAATTTTATAAAAGTTGCACTGATGCATTATTTACACTTAGACAAATTTGTGAAAAAACTATTGAATATAGTGACCAGCAGAATATTGTTTTTGTAGATCAGGAAAAGGCTTTTGATAGAGTAGACAGATACAAATTATGGACCATTCTTGAAGACTATGGGATAGAAGGGCAACTGCTAGAAAACATCATAGCCATGTACCACTCGAGCCAAAGTGCAGTAAGAACACAAGAATGTATATCAGATATGTTCACAGTCAATACAGGAGTGAGGCAGGGATGTGTGCTCTCTCCCCTGCTATTCAATATCTATATGGACAGAATTTCCAAAGAAGCAAGTCTCGACAGAACAGATTCAGAAAATTTAGAACTCTTTACTCCAGATGATACAACTGACCCACAAGGAATAAATGAACTTCTATTTGCAGACGATCAGTGCCTGTTTTACAGCGATGAGGGCAGACTACAAAATCATATTACTAATCTGAGTTCAACCTGCAGCAGATACAATATGAGTATAAACACAGCAAAAACCGAAGTAATGCAAGTTAGCAGATCGCCAGGCCCACTAAGTATACAGATAAATAATACACCTCTGAAACAAGTTAAAGAATTCAAATACCTTGGAAGTATGATCACAGAAGACGGCAGATTGGACAGAGAAATTGAAATCAGATGTCAAAAAGCTAGTGCACTTACATATCAACTATCACCCTTACTGAAGCATCCAAACATACCCATGGCTGCAAAACGACAGATAATAAACAGCATATTCACACCAACCCTATGCTATCAATCTCAAACCTGGACTTTATCCAAATTACACCTTCGCAAGATCAACACCTGTGAAATGAGATGCCGGAGGAGAGCTGCCAACTTAACAATCCGAGACCGAGTAAGAAATGCTACTATCAGACAGACTGTGGGATCAATACCTTGTGCCACATTTATTGAAAGACAGAAGATCAAGTGGTTTGGCCATGTCGTTAGAATGCAACATCAGCAACTACCATCACTGGCCTTACATCAAAGATCATCTGCGACGAGACCACGAGGACGACCAAGAAGAAAATGGATTGACGACATCAGAGACATTGTACAACCACACGGAATGACACTATCCAGTGCCGTCCACCGGGCGCTGGAACGCAAATTATTCCTCCCCACGACGCTTGACGGCAGAAGTGGAAGATGATGATGATGATGATGAAGTTGTGGCCCGCTTAACTACCGAAAATAGTAGAAATGGCCCTCAGCTTGAAAAGCTTGGGAACCACTGGTCTACACAAATATGTGTCTAGCAACAAATGCTCAATGAGCTTTAATGCTTGTAAAAGTGACCTTTACTTACGACCTTGCTAAGTCAGGTGACAACTCCCTTTCCTCTCTAATTTCCCAACACATATCTAGTCAGTATCCTTTTTCTTCTTCTGCGTTCACCCGGAGAGTTTTTTTCGGACGTGATAGCGTTGTGCCTGTTTACAGTAGAGCTGCGTTCTTGCGTCGTTATATCCGACACAATACTAACATTTGCAGATGATATTCTTGCATATAGGCAGGGGAGAAATAGGGATCAAACAGCCCAGGAGCTACAGGTGACAGTAGACAAAGTGATTGACTGGTGCACTGAAATGAGTGCTGTCATCCACCCGGAAGAGGCGGCTGTGTTGTGGTGCTCTCTGGACAACAAGATTGTGAGAGATGATGCCCCAAGCCTCACGATAGATGGGAGAAGCATCAACAGAGAGAACAAACTGAAGTATCTGGGAATCACATTTGACAGGAGCCTGTCCTTCAAGGACCATGTGGAGACGGTTGTGACAAGATCTCAAAAGGGACTCAATGCACTTAAAACTATGGCTGCAAAGGACACAGAGCAGAGAATACTCTTCACACTATATCAGCACTTGATCCTCTCAGTAATTGATTATGGACTAGGACTGCTCACTGTCTCAAAGAGTCAGATGGTGAAATTATAGCGCATACAGAACGAAGCTATGCGGGTCATTGTGGCATGCACCAGAGACACCCCAGTAGTGTGTATGCGTTACATCCTTGGTCTGCCGACTGTTGCTGGTAGGCACAAGGTGATGCAGGCGAAGGCATACCTCAGAGTAGCTGAAGACACAGATCACTCGTTGCATGAGGCGCTGGACGCCGTTAAGGGTCAGCGACTGATAAGAGGGAAATCGTGGATGACTCAGGCGGAGGATACGATCAGGCAGGTGTGCCCCTTGGAGAACATTAGGAGAGGAAAAGAATGGTTCAGAGTGTCAGCGGAGCAGTCAGACTTGTGCAGAGTTATAATCACATTGAGCCGGGAGTGCAGAGAGTGGCCAGCAGGGGCCACGGAAGTGGAAATCCAGCAACTAATTCAGGATAATGCTCGGCCGGGTGATGTGATTATCTACACGGATGGTTCGGTGTTGAGAGGTAGGAGAAGTGCCTGGGGATTCTTAGCAAAAGCTAATGGTCGACGTTTGGTGCAGGAGAGCCTGGTGTATGATGCCACAACATCTAGCTTAAGAATGGAGGTGGTGGCGGTCAGTGCAGCTTTCCGCTATATGGAGAACACAATACATACACACATTGTGATTGTAACTGACTCAGAAAGCATGCTGAGGAGGGTGAGGATAGGCAGGCTTCGTGCAGAGTGGCTTGCTTCGCTTCGGAGGTCACGGGTAGCAAGCATTATGTGTATCTTTTCTCCGGGGCATATTGGTGTTCTTGGGAATGAACAGGCGGATAGATTGGCTGGCTCGGCAAAGCTTGGTGGAGTATTGATGCATGACAAGGCAGACGTGGTTGTGGCCTTGTGGGAGCACGTGTACACCTCGGAGGAGCAAATGGATCACCATAGTCTGATAAGAATGAGGCAGCGAGGTGTGACGAGGGATCTGGCCGACGCTCGACGCTCAGAGGAAAAGCGAGACGGACATATAATCAGATTGCTACTGAAACTATTAGTGTTGGAACTCTTCGCTGGATGCTGAGGATGGGGACGGAGCGCTTATGGGAATGCCCCGAATGCTGTGATGTCGGTTCCTAAATCAATCAATCAATCAATCAATCAATCAATCATTCAATCATATCCGACACATCCGACTTCTGCGGACATTTGTTGACCGGGTTAACCTTCCCAGGTAATCAGTATCCTATTTCACGGCTTCGATGTTAATCGTTACCTATTACCTAACCGCACGGGCCCAAATAACCCCTGCCCGAATTGGCCCAGATGAAAGGATCAATGAAATTTACCTGGGGAGACAGACAACACAGCCAAGCACTTAACTTCACGTGAGTAAATGTTGCATGCTCAGCAGGCGCCGCCATTTAGTCTTTGGTTGCAATCATGATGACAAGTATGAAGTTTGATTTTCCAGTAGAATAATCACTTTGTACTGAAATCACTTTCCCATGTGTTTGTTCACCTTCGATTTTTTGTTTTAGGGTTTGATATATTTTAATGAAGAAGAAAAAAGTGTCGGGATGGTGTGGTAGTGCTGTGGCTAGCTGTTGTCTAATGGTCTGGTGGTTCGCATCCATCGAGAGGTAGGGATTCAATGAAATTGACCAGTTAAACCCAGCTTTAAGTGGGTTAAAAGTTAATTGCATATCCTTTACAAGATGTCGCAGTCAACGCCAACATTTTTTGACTATATTTTCTTGGCAAGTTTATGTTCAGTAGTTTGTCATTGCTTTCTCAACGACCGGCACTATTACTATTTTATACAAACCGGGCGGTCTGCTGACAAACGCAGTATGCGGGATTACGAATTGTGTCCGTAGCCATTCGCCACAGAGATCGCTAAAGTTAGTACCAGAAACATATTCTGCGAGATAAAGGCTGCCAGTGTGATGTCGACTGCAGCATCCATGGAGTGGCGACTGCTTTATAGAAGTATAGAGCTATCACCACATACCGAACACGGTTCATGGCGTGGTAAAGAATCCGTGAAAAGAACAAACCAAAGATCGAATGAACGAAGTTTATTTTCAAAGAGGTGTGAAAAGCCGCATATACTTACGAATCCGCCTAGCGTATTGGTTATAATCTCGTTAGACGACTTGATGGTCATAATTTCGAATACAAATGGAGTCAGACTAAAAATTAACCTGGGGTCGACCCAGCTTAAAATAGAACGAGGAAATATCTTGATAAGTAAAGGCGGACCGTGTGATACTGACCCAATCACCCAGCAAGTGTCCATTTTTCCCCCCGCATATCCTTTTACAGGACATCGCTGTCAACACCATAATTTTACCGCTGTTGTTGATTTCTTGGCTAGATTACGCTCAGTAGTTTGCCATTGCATTATGAGCGGCCGGCTCACTTATCCCGTAAGTTACCAACGCGGCAAGAGCCGCTTCCAATTCTGGCGCGCTGCGTTACCATATAGGGATAAACGGGATTACGGAGAAAGTCGTTTAACCTTAGGCAGGGAGACCAGCCAGTGCCCATTGGTCTATTCAAATATTTGTCTAGCACCATATGCCCAATGGGCCTGAAGGCGTCTACAAGGGTTCCTCACTGACTGCTACTGTACTTTATCACACATACCCAATGGGGTTGAAGGTGTGTTCAAGGGTTCGTCACTGACTGCTGCTGTACGTTATCACACATACCC
>OY992882.1:104223713-104328713 GCA_963921405.1 Cepaea hortensis | reverse complement strand
CAATGAACAGGATCTGCAACATTTAATAGGTGCGGTTATTGAACACAATGAACAACTATGGTAAGATTTATATTGTAAGAAGACAGAAATTATGGTCGCCGCTAAGAAGAAAGAAATACCACAATGTAATATATGAGTAAATAGGAATATTCTTAAACAAGTTGTTTGGCGGCACAATTATCTGTAAACAGTCTTACCATTTGATCGGGGCTGCCGTGAATAGATTAGAACAAGAATCACCGTGGCAAAGATACTATAGCCTTTTGCAAGATGGAAAACATAATGACCTATAAAATGATGTTAATTGCGACGAGAAAAAGAGTGTTGAAGTGCTACATAGAACCTGCACTTTTGTATGGATGTGTAACGTGGACAATGCGTAGACAAGGTAGAAAAATAAAAACATCTAATAGCAGTGAAAATGTGGTTTCTGAGAAAAATGCAAAGAATACCGTGGGCAGTCATTAAAATCAATGAGCAAATATTACAAAAAGCAAATGAAAATCTAACGTAAACGGATTAGATAAATTAGACATAGACAGTCAAAAATCTTGGGCACATTATGGGAAGAAATAAACTGGAAAATGCGGTGACAACTGGCAAGATTGAGGGGAAAAGAACAAGATTAAGGCAGAGAAGTAAATAATTGCTAGGCTTGGCCACGTGGTATTGTCGAAACAAAATCACAGAGCTTACCCACGACACCAGTGATCGCATGAGATGGCAAAACATGACCGCACACGCTTATCGCCATGGCACATGACGATAATGATACGTACAATCGCTAGATGTTTGCTAACCTTGCGAGTCAATGCACCAAGAGGAATGGCACCAGCCACAGATGTCACCACGATCGTGAGGGTACACATTTAGTCCGCACTTGATGACACCAAGTCTAATGACGTCCATTGAAATACCATAATACACAATTTATTCCTATAGGGGAAAAAAGCAGTCGCTAATAGGAGTTACGTCATAGCGAAGAGGACTAAGTAGCGTGGGTTAATTTTTGTGATGATGACATCAGTAGTATACAATGTGCAAATGACTAATATTTTTAGGATCTGAATCCTTCTGATGACGTCATTTTTTACTATATAAAAAGTCATGATCCTTTGCTCTGACGTCAAAAACCGGATCATTCGGGGATCACATTTTTTTCAAACATTGGCGGGTATTTTCTTGGTTCTGAGTGACTACTTCCGGTCTAGTGGTGGCGGCGGCGGTGGCGGACAACGAGACAAGCTACGTGCATGTGAATTACTTATATAGATGAGTAGACCAACTAGTCACCGGGCATATGGTTCGAGTCCCAGTGTGTGTGTGTGTGTGTGTGTGTGTGTGTGTGTGTGTGTGTGTGTGTGTGTGTGGTGCGGTCACGTAGTGTGATCGAACCCCAATCATATTGATATCGATCCCCTTCGATGAGGAGACCGAAATCCATTATGACATAAAATGATTTATTCCATCTCTCGGGCTAACACGGGGATCCATAATTGGATGATGAATAAACTTTTACACGCTTCGGCAGAAGTCCTGACCCATGTATCAACATTAGGCGCTTGGTGGAAATCTGGTTTAAAAATACACTAGTCATCCATAGAATAATACTAAAAATTAAGCCTAAAACTTAATTAAACACCAACATTTCTTGTATGATTGGCGGTGAGTAGTTACGTCAATAGAAAACTACGAATCTCCATTAATTTAAGCCATAACCTCCCGAGATAATCATGAAAATATGTAATATCATTAAACATCAAACTTATACCCCCTTAATTATAAACGTGTGACTCTTCGTGGCTCTTGACTCAACCAGAACTGCCCTTTTACATACTAACATCCCCTTGAATGAAAGTTTACCTGCGCATACAGGTAAAAGGTCACGTGCTGACCCCACCACAGGCCAGCGATGATCATTACTGGAGATAAACACGCACACTAAAGCTGGCTGACAACAGGGCTGGCCAGCTCGATTTGATCTTACCTGAGATAAACACACCCATTGAGTCGTTCTGGTTGACAGTTAACATAATTAACACAGTGACACAGCCTGGGCTGTGAAGGGAATATTTTTGTAGGAAAAAATAAACTATGCTCAAATATACCTATACGAAGTGCGTGTAAAGAGGGTGTATCAACAGCTAGGTGTCTATCTATTACAGAACGTCGCAGTCAACCCCAACATTGTTTATGCAAGGCATTTAAAAGACGTTGCAGACAACCCCCAACAGTGATTGGTTGCACGTGTGCCATCATGACTGTCAGAGTCCTAACTATTTTCTCCTTCTAGCTCACTGGACTTGGACAGGCAAATTACAACGTCCACGACACATATACTAATAACACAATGACTGCAATCGGAAACTCGCAGGAGCTGTCTCCTGAACACCCTTTATTACAATATATTACAGTATAACATTATGTTCTCACTCCACCGTCACCCCGCGTACGATTAAGCAATCATTCTACACAGGCAGCCAAACGCTCCCTCACGTCCACATGGGCGATATTTACACTGTCGCCCGTATGACCATTCGCAATCACAGTCTCACATCATCCCGCACATATCACAGTTAGTACATTCCTCGAATATCAATACACAACGTTCATCTCATCTATCCGTCACAACACTATCGTTCGATCGTTCTATCACTCCCTATTCTCCACACGTCCGTCTCTATCCGCTGTCTCACACACACTGACTCCGTCCTCCTTGACCTTCCCACATCACGTGGGTCTGTCCACGGGCTTCTTGCCTGACCGTCCGTTAGCCAAGCCATGATGTCTCCTACTGCCCTTGACCTCAGCTATTGCTTACACTGACTCTTGCTTACATACAGGCACTTACACTATTACTTACATACAAGACCCTGACACTTCCCCCCCCCCCCCGCACAAACAATGTGGCACTTTCTCTTGGAAATGTGACACATTCTGTTGTTGTTCTTGATACATCTTTTTAACCTTGTCAGGGGATTGTATGATCATAAGTATACGCGTGCGTATCTTCTTACTCTGGTCTTTTCCGAGATCAACTATAACTATTGTTCTCTCTTTTTCAGTACTGAGGTTTCTCTCAAGGTTTTGTCGTGGTCTGACAAATGTTCTGGTTGGGTCTACTTGTCATACCTCGTTATATTCTTCAACCCCCACTCCGTGACATTACATTCTGTTCATGTTTCCCAATCGATTCACTGTGTATTATCATCTCATAGTTATTGTGGCTATGCTGGTTTAAGGATTCTCCATTGATTCACGCCTCGAATAAAGCTACAACTTCCTCTTACAGCATTCTTAAATTTTCTCTCTATTCAGACGTGGTCCCCCACGTCTCTATTTAATGCACCCTAATCGATTCTTTATGAGCACGCTATATCACTGTTGTGGTCATGGTTCGAATATACTTCATGTATGTCATAGTCCCGCTTACCTCATCTTATGTCAGACCGTGAGTTGTTTCCCTTTTTGGGCACACCTCGTTTACTGTTCTGGAGAGTTCTTATTAATCTCTTTTGTTGGTATATCCCTTATTGTTACAACTATATAGTATTAATTTTGTAACACTATTGCTAAGCGTCATTCGTCGGGCCATCCACCACACGCTAAGGCAAGTTTGGTAACACTCGCGTATTGGGATTGCCAGGCGTTGATTCTCAGCATTACAACTTATACTTTTCGCAGCTGTACTTACGCTTATATGTACATCTCACATTCTAACAATACAAAGTACTATAATAATAAAATTAGACATTGGATGTCATGCACTTAATAAATTTACAATAAAATGTTCATCGTCGCTGCCTTTATGCACGTATAGGATACTGTTCTTGTTCTGTGAAAGTTATGCACACGTAATTAAATTACCAGTGTTCAATGTTCATTGCGGTGCTGGAATGTTTGGCATTTCTTCTTTCTGAACCGATTATTGACGTCTTCTGTATATCATGATATTATCCTTTCTTCTGTATAGTGATAAAGACTTTGCACCAAGTTTGGACAATTTGTAAGTCCGTTCTGTAAAATTATTGGAGTTCACACCTGTAAAATATGTACTAATGTTTTAAGTTCGGTGGCCTTACTTATGAGTGTGGCCATGGTACGTCTGTCTGTGACTGTCTTTGCCATAGTTTGTAGGTTGGCATCTGGTTTCTTAAACTGATCACTGAAATGAATGTCTGTACCTGTGAAGTTCTTGTCGTTGTTAGTCGATTTCAAAATGTGGACTCTGTAGATACTCGTTTGAAACGAAGTCAATATGGGTATAGCTTACTGTTAGATACCTGAAATCACATGTTGAGTCTTACTGTTCTGCCGATGAAACTTTTCACGTTGAAGGAACTTTTATGTTGGTCTATACAATGAAGTGTGCTAGTATCATAGCGCTGGAGTCGTACAGCAGACAAGGCAATTCTGGAGTTACTCGATCTAAGGATATAAAGTGGGTTACGGTTAAAATTAATGTTCCGACGGGTGGGGATTTACAAATTTAATGTTGAGATCATTTTGAGTGCTATCTCCAAACCTGCACTCGTACATGTGTGTATACATCCAATAGTTCAAATAATAATAATAATAATACACCATGTATAGTTTTGAAATGTAATCGTACATGTTTGTACATTGCTCTGCAATTTGTGTATATATTCCAAAATGTGTAGGATACTTTGTTGCTGATTTTTGTCAGTAATTCCACCGACTGATGTTTTCCTTTGTTCAGCATAAGTATGTGTATGTATGAGTTGATTTGACATAGTGCTTATCAATGGTAACAACAAACTTTGGTTCACCAGTAATGATGTAAGTATTGGGGTTAGATGGTTTGTCATGAATACTGTCATCTGTGTTACTATGAGTAGTGCGAGTAGAATTATCCATTGTGTGCATTTGGGCATGTGTGTAGTTAACAGGAGGTATAGCTTGTACCATGATGACCTGTGATCTTTTCCCCCACTTGTGAAATGCTTGTTTTCTGTACCTTTTTTTCTTTGTGGATAAACACCAGTTTCTGTTTTTTCTTCTTGTGAGATGGTAGTTAAGTTGGTCTGGTGTGGTACTTTGGTCTGTTCATCATGTTGTTGTATGATGAGTGGTGTGGTTGAGGCAGTGTTTTTTGGGGTGTTAACTTTCTGCCATGTCTGGGTTTTGGACTCTGTGTGGTCTATTACATTTATTACATTTCCAATTAATAAATCGCAGCATGGATTGTCTAATAATGCGCAAGTTGCTCTGCCTGATAGGAAAGGTGATTTTATATTGGCCCATGCCATAGGATATTTTTCTATTGTTCCTGAAACAGTTCTGCAATAAATGTACTCATCTAGATAGTCTTTAGGATCGGCTAGGGTTTTCCGAAGACCGATAAGACAGGACCCTGTGTCGCGTACACATGTGCATACTGTGTCATTAATGTATCCCTCATGGAATGTTAGTTTTCCTAACGACAGTCTGGATGTTTTGTTCATTTCATTTCTTGCTTGTGGAATATTCTCCTCTTTTACTAAGGAGTTCGGCTGACTGTTGTTGACAACGTTATTGAAATATGGTACGAAGTCTGTTGGGTAAAACTCAGTATGTTCTGTATTTGCAGTATTTGTTCTTGTTTTCGTCTCTGTGATGTTTACTTTTTCTAAGTTCTTTGCTGAACTGTCTGTTGTAATGTTTGTGGCTGCATTTGCTTTTGCTTTCTGTATTCTTTTTACTCCTTCACATTCGAAACGTCTGTGGCCATACGCCAGACAAAAATGACATTTTGTTCTATATTTCCTTTGATTTACCTTCCCCAGTTTTTGTGCTATAATAGTATTCAGGTATTCTTGATAAGTGGGATTCTTATCACATATTCCATTTTCTGTATGCGGAGTGCTACAATGTTTGCACAGTACTGGTTTTGTTTTCTGTGGTTTGTTTTGACAATCTGTGGCTGCAGATGCCGTTGCCCTTACAGTACTCTTCTGTTGAGTGTTCTTAACAAGGTTCATACTTTGGTTGTAATATTCGCGGCATTTTTCTAGTAATTCTTTGATAGGCTCTGTGTTGTGTTCTTCTAAATATTTTCCGCATTCGGCTGGGAGTGTTGCTTTAAGTTTTTCCATTAATAAGAAATTTATTGCTTCTTGATTGTTGTCTGTATGTTTAATTTCAAATGTTAGCTTTCTGAAAAAGTCTTCTATTTCCCTTATATACTGGGTGAACGACTTGTCTGGGGCCGGTTTCAGCTTTTGTACCTCTAATTTATAGTCTCGAAATAGTTTACATAGTGTTTTAATATGTTTGTTTTATAATATTCATAGTCTGCCCTTGACATATCTGGTATGATCTCTTGTAGTTTTTTTCTTTTTATTGATACGTAATCCCTATACCATATATACCAATAATCTTTTGGGATTTTGTAGTCTTGCATTTTCTTTTCAAATTCCTGTGTCCAATCACGTATTAGGTCATGTTTTCTATTACAATTTGCTTTGTCTTGTGCCCGTGTACCCTCGAAAAAGTCTTGCAACTTTCTGTAATGTTTTGTGCCCCAGAAGTGTGATTGATCTGGGCTGTGTTCATTATCTGACATCATTTTCTGTTAATTAATATTTACCTCCACCAATGATGATATTTACACAAGAAAATCAAAGAATGCAGATTTGGTTAATTAGCAATCAAAATTAATCAACTTATCTTTATCTGCTGTTTACTCGAACGCTTGATGTACAGGAACGTGATTCTCGTGCTGGTTACAGTTGACCTGTTCTGGTGACGTCGGTCGCTTTGTAGAATTGAAACCTGCTGTGGAAAGAAATGACGTTATTTTCGTTCTGATTTTATTAACAAATATCTGATTTACAATTTCTTATAGATCTTATGCAATCGATCTTCTTCTTTAAATAAGTAGCGTTCTTTTATGCATTTTACTTGGGTATGTGGTTCGTGTGTACTTCTGACACCATTGTACCTGTCAGAGTCCTAACTATTTTCTCCTTCTAGCTCACTGGACTTGGACATGCAAATTACAACGTCCACGACACATATACTAATAACACAATGACTGCAATCGGAAACTCGCAGGAGCTATCTCCTGAACACCCTTTATTACAATATATTACAGTATAACATTATGTTCTCACTCCACCGTCACCTCGCGTACGATTAAGCAATCATTCTACACAGGCAGCCAAACGCTCGCTCACGTCCACATGGGCGATATTTACACTGTCGCCCGTATGACCATTCGCAATCACAGTCTCACATCATTCCGCACATATCACAGTTAGTACATTCCTCGAATATCAATACACAACGTTCATCTCATCTATCCGTCACAACACTATCGTTCGATCGTTCTATCACTCCCTATTCTCCACACGTCCGTCTCTATCCGCTGTCTCACACACACTGACTCCGTCCTCCTTGACCTTCCCACATCACGTGGGTCTGTCCACGAGCTTCTTGCCTGACCGTCCGTTAGCCAAGCCATGATGTCTCCTACTGCCCTTGACCTCAGCTATTGCTTACACTGACTCTTGCTTACATACAGGCACTTACACTATTACTTACATACAAGACCCTGACAATGACCTCCGTGTATGCGTGCGTGTGAAGAGGGTGTATTAACAGCTAGGTGTCTATCTATTACAGAACGTCGCAGTCAATCCCAACATTGTTTATGCAATGCATTTACAGGACGTTACAGACAACCCTAACAGTGATTGGTAGTGCGTGTGCCATCATGACATCCGTGTATGCGTGCGTGTGTATGTACATGCGTGTGTGTGTGTGCTATCTATTACAGTACGTCGCACTCAACCCCAATATTGTTTGGTTGATCGTATGCATTATGATTCACCGTGTCATCTCACGGCCAAATGATTGCCTCGTACTATGTGTCTATCTTTTACAGCTGGTAGTCAAGCTGTAATGCAATGCATTTACCGGGCGCTGCAGTCAACGCCAACATTGTTTGATTGCTCTTGTACCATCATGACAATTGTGTGTGTGTGTGTGTGTGTGTGTGTGTGTGTGTGTGCACGGACGCATGTAGGCATGTGTGCCTGCGTGGGTGTACGATCGAATCTATGTATGTGTGTGTATGTGTGTGCACTACCAATTACAGGACACCGCAGTCAACCTCAGTATTCTACGGAGTGTCTGACTTCCTGGGGGAAAGTTTTGCAATTGTCATTATGTACGAACAACAGTCATGTCGCGTGCACTAGCGTGTGTGTGTGTGTGTATATACATGCGTGTGTGCATGCGCGCGCGAGTATGTGCTATCAATTACAGGACATCATAGTCAACCTCAACTTTCTATGGAGTTTCATGTGTGCTGGGCAAGTTTCTGATTCTCATTTTGAATGAACGACAAACATGTGATGTGCTTGTGAAGAGGGTGTATCAACAGCTAGTTGTCTATCTATTACAGGTCGTTGCAGTCAGCCCCAACATTGTTTATGCAATGCATTTACAGGCCATTGCAGACAGTCCCAACATTGATTGGTGCACGTGTGCCATCATGACATCTGTGTATGTGTATGTGTTTGCGCGCGCGCGTGTGTGTGTGCTATCAATTACAGGACATCGCAGTCAACCTCAACATTCTATGGAGTTTCATGTGTGCTGTGCGAGTTTTGGATTCTCATTTTGAATGAACGACAACCATGTCATCTGCGTGTGAAGAGTGTGTATCAACAGCTAGTTGTCTATCTATTACAGGACGTTGCAGTCAGCCCCAACATTGTTTATGCAATGCTTTTACAGGCCGTTGCAGAAAGCCCCAACATTGATTGGTGCACGTGTGCCATCATGACATCTTTGTGTGTGTGGGTGTGTGTGTGTGTGTATGAGTACATATAGGCGTGTGTACGTGCGTGTATGTACATGCGTGTGTGTGTGTGTGTGTGTGTGTGCTATCAATTACAGGACAGCGCAATAAATCTCACCATTCCGTGGAGTGTCGTGTTTACTGGGTAAGATTGCTGTTGTCTTTTTGAACGGCTGATTTTCTTTTACAGATGACAGTCAAGCTTTAATGCATTGCTTTACAGGACATTACAGTCAACCCCAACATTCATGCTTCCTGGGCAAGGTTGTCGTTTTCTTTATGAACGGCTAAATTTCTTTTACATATGGCAGTCAAGCTAGCGACTACATGATAACTAGCTAAAACCGGTAAAAATGACGTCACAGCCGGGTATAACTGTAATGTTACAGCTAGAACACGTTGATAAGAAGGATACTACACTATGTCGTGATGATAAACCACGCCCTTACCATGTAAATACATCATGGTCAGACATTTCCTGACAATATTTAACTCAGTCAGGAGTCTTCACCAGCAGATATCGTGTATATAACACCCACCATTCGCCGTCTAGATGTCCCGGTCTCAGTAAACACCGTTCAGGTCACAATGTGCCAAGTCTCTAATGGTAAGATGGGTTTCTTGATAAATCTTTCACATTTTTGGTGTGGTTCTCCACGTAGGCATACAGTTAAACTAACAATACTAGTATAATAAAGAGATATATGGTGCTAATCACATATAACCGGAGTGTGTGCTCTGCCACAATAAGAACCATTAGAAGAAGAAAACAAAGAGCAGGAAAATACATGCCATGTGAATCAGTAAACTTAAAAAACCTTAAAGATGAGGCAGTAAGGGAAAATTATGAGAAAGAACTAACTGAACTCTTTGTAAAATTACCTACGGAAAGAAAAACAGTGGAAGAAGAATGGGAGATGGTCAAATCAAGCATTTTAAATACTGCAAAAATAACATGCGGAACCACGAAAAAACGCAAAACACGGATAAAGAAAATAACAAGTTGGTGGAACGCAGAAGTAAAGAAAGCGGTAAAAGAAAAAAAGGAAAAATATAAAAAGTGGTTGAAGAGCAAACAGGAATGTGATTATAGAGAATACAGAATAGCGAGAAGACATGTGAGTAGAATAGTAAAGAGGGAAAAACAAAAAGACTGGGAAGAGTATGGAGAAACCCTAAATAAAAACTACAAGGAGGCAACCAGAAACTTCTACAAAAAGATAAGTGCAATGCGAACCAGAGGAGAACCCTTTGACCCAACTGAAATAATTAACAGCGAAAATGGAGAACCAATAAGTGAACAAAAACAGATCCTAATAAGATGGAAGCAGTATTTCGAACAACTTCTCAACATCCCATCAGATGTCACATGAATTCAAGAGACCTACACAGATGTCACCGAGGAACTAGAACCAGACATACTAAAAGAAGAAATTATAGAAGCCATCAGATTAGCCCCATTAAACAAATCACCAGGACAGGATGAAATACCAAATGAACTAATTAAAGCAGCAAGGGAAGTAGGAACCGCATGGCTACATAGACTATTCAACCATGTTTGGGTAGAACAACAGACACCACGAGACTGGGGAAACGCCATAATTATCCCAATTTGGAAAAACAAAGGCAGCAAAAGAGATTGCACACAATACAGAGGCATTTCACTGTTGAGTCATACTGGGAAAATATTTTGCAAAATTCTTGAAAAAAGATTACGAACTACTTTAGAACCCCAGCTAAGCGAAACGCAGCTTGGATTTAGGAAAAACAAAGGATGCACAGACGTCATTTTTGCTCTTAGACAACTTATAGAAAAATCAATTGAATTCAATGAAACACTCTACTTAGCCTTTGTCGACCAAGAAAAGGCATTTGATAGGGTAGATAGAAACAAGCTGTGGGAAATCCTTAAACAATATGGAGTGAGTACACATCTAACAAACTTATGCAGAAGTTTATACAACAACAGTGAATGCATAGTGAGAGCAACTGGAGGACACTCAGAACCCTTCACCATAAGATCTGGAGTACGACAAGGTTGTGTCCAGTCCCCTCTCTTGTTCATAACATATATAGACAACATATATAAAGAAACCAGCCAAGCAGAGACAGCAAGAATACCGCATGACGAGAACACAGAAGAAGAACCATCTGCAAATCTAACCATTAGAGAACTCCTGTTTGCGGACGACCAAGCACTAATAGCAAAATCAGAAGCTGAATTACAAGACCACATGAATAGTCTAAACGAAATGTGTAGGGAACATAACATGAAAATTAGCACAAGCAAAACAGAGGTAATTACTATAACTAAAGAAGAACAAACAGCAACAATTCACCTAAACGAACATCCCTTGAAACAAGTAAAGAGCTTCAAGTACCTAGGAAGTATAATATCATCAAATGGCAGATCAGAAGACGAGATCGAAAATAAGTGCAATAAGGCAAATCAACTCATTGGACAAATGGCACCAATACTAAAGAACAAACATGTATCAATAACTACTAAGAAAGCACTTTACAACACAATCTTCCTACCAACTCTGTGCTACCAATGCCAAACCTGGACAATGACAGAAAAAGAGAAAAGAAAAATCACAACAACAGAAATGAGGTTTCTGAGAAGAATACTCAACGTATCAAGAAGAGATAAGATCAGAAATGAAGAAATCAGGACTAAAGTAGGGGTTAAAGCTGCTCTAGATTTTATTAGAAAGCAGCAAGTCAAATGGTTTGGCCACGCAAGTAGGCTACCAGTCAACAGCATGCTACAACAAGCAATGATGTACAGACCAGATGGAAACAGAGGAAGAGGCCGACCACGTAAACGTTAGACGGAGGGAATAACAGAATCCATGGGAATGTCGATATACGAAGCCCATAACCGGGCACTCTCACGAAGTTTATACTTCACCTCGACACCGCAAGGTACAAGAGGAACATGATGAGATGAGATGTGCTCTGCTGGCTGCGACACCAATCAACACATGCACATGGCTGATCCATCAAGCCTGCATACAGAAAGTAGTGTCCTTAGTACCGGCAATGTCCCACAAGGAACGCCTCGAGCACAGATCTTTGCATTTGCCAATAGCAACTAATGATACAACCGAGACACGAGTGTAATGACCCAGTAGGTCAAAAACAGTGGCAATGGAAGAAACCATCGTGGAAACTAACACACAAAATACCCAAGAGGGGGACAGAAATTCGTTCTGGTGCATGTTTGGTCGGCGAGTGCCGTGACTAGAGATTGTCTTCTTCTGTCAGCTATATACACAGTCATTGGTATATCACTATTTAATCTGTCTCGAGCCAGCGTCGATGCGGTCGAGGGAAAGTTGTGGATCGCTCTTCTAAGCAGCTGTCTGGGTTACATGCTACCAAACCCTAAAATATGAGCTTCTACCTGACAGTACCGAGTAATGCTTCGTCGAACATATTTCCCAAGGGCTCACCAGGTCACTATTTCTTCAAGTTACCGCAGACTGTAGAGATGAGTCAATATTTTGAAGTGGGTCTGGCCGATGTTCAATTCCCCTACTACTACTGTAATGTGTTAGAGAATGAAGTATGGCTAAGGTACATCCCACCCAATGGTAGAGTGATAAGAAAAGTGTGTCCCTCAGGCCTGTACAGTTCACTAGACGTGTTTATAGCTGCACTGAATCGCCTAATGAAAGATCGGAAGGTAGACGATCAACTCTGTGTTCTATTCCATTCGACAATACATCAAAGAAGGTCATCGTGAAAATACTCGAACCCGGTGCCACTATTACATTTAGTGAGAAGTTACAAGAGATACTAGATACAATTGAAGGTGAAGGGTCGATAGACCTGAATAACGACCTGCGAAATGTCTATGTATACTGCGATCTCATTGCGGCAAGACCAGTTGGAGACGTCATGGTCCCACTACTAAGGACGGTTCCTATCATGAAGCAGCGATGACCTCAGTGTTTCGCGCCTACGACAAACCTCACAACATACCGCTGAATCGTTACTCCTTCGACACGGTGGAAATACTTCTAACCACTGATACGGGCACAAAGGTCGCATTCACTACCGGGACTTCAGTGCTGACGTTACATTTTCGAATTCGGAAGAGATCAGACCTAGTAAAATGGTGAAATACGGGGTGGTACATCGAAAACCCCACACTGTCCGAAGACATGATGTGCCCGACAATCACATGATTGATGCCTCGGATATCTACAAGACTCAGATATCAACCCACCAAGCAGGAGATCGGTTTTATGATTACATGCTAAGTGACATGTACATACCAGGGTACAAAAAAAAAAAACCTACTAAGACAATGGCGTGTATAAATCCAGAAACAACAGATAATGTGTATAGCTTAGTATGTGAAAATAAAACGGTGTGATGATACTATGTATACCACCTCATATCACATCATCCATTTCATATAACGACATTATAAATTTGTATAATTTTTTTAAAAATAAAATTTCAACATTAAAATTGTACAAAAACATTAACAATTAAATTTCTCTTTATGTTTCCAACTTGAATGTTTCATGTAGAAATTTAATTGTTAATTTTTTTTTTGTACAATTTTATTGTTGAAATTTTATTTTTTCATTTAACCATAGTGACTTATTACATAAAATACATTTAATTTTCTGAAATACAGCTCTTGTTTGCTTAGGGGACAGGCGAATATCGCCAGTAGGTTGGGGATGTAAAATGACATAACGTTGCGTGTATAAGATACACGTACCAATGCTGTTTTTATGGTGGTTAACAAATTTTCCTTCTTTACATGTGTTTGACTGAGATTTGTATACGTTTGGTTTGAAATTGGGCTAACCTTTTCATATTTGATTAACAAATTTTCCTACTTTTCATAAAATTGGGTGAGCTTTTTATAAGTCTGGTTGAAATGAAGCCAACATTTTCACCCTCTGGGTAACAAATTTTATTACTTGGTCAAGATGTTTGCTATTTGGTTAACAAAGTTTCCTACTTTTCATAAGTTTGGGTGAAATTTGGTCAAACTTTTGACATCTGGACAATAAAATCTCCCCCTTTTCATAAGTTTGGGTGACAGTTGGCCAAAATTTTCACGGTTAACAAATTTTTCCTACTTTTCGTATGTTTGACTGAGATTTTTATAAGTTTGGTTTGAAATTTGGCTAGCATTTTCACATTTGGTTAACACATTTTCTTACTTGGGCAAGAGTTTTGCCATTTTGTTAACAAAGTTTCCTACTTTTCATAAGTTCGGGTGAAATGTAGTCAAACTTTTCACATCTGGACAACAAATACTTTACATATGTTTGACTGAGATTTTTATACGTTTGGTTTGAAATTAGGGTAACCTTTTCACATTTGGTTAACAAATTTTCCTACTTTTCATAAGATTGGGTGAGCTTTTTATGAGTCTGGTTGAAATGTAACCAAAATGTTCACCCTCTGGGTAACAAATTTTATTATTTGGTCAATATTTTTGCTATTTGGTTAACAACGTTTCCTACTTTTCATAAGTTTGGGTGAAATTTGATCAAACTTTTCCCCTCTGGACAACAAAATTTCACACTTTTCATAAGTTTGGGTGAAAGTTGACCAAACATTTCATGATTGGTTAACAAATTTTCCTACTTTTCATGTGTTTGACTGAGATTTTTATAAGTTTGGTTGAAATGTGACCACATTTTTTTTCAATTTGATTGACAAATTTTCCTACTTTTCATATGTTTTACTGAGATTTTTATAAGTTTGGTTCGAAATTTGGCTAACCTTTTCACATTTGGTTAACACATTTTCATACTTGACCAAGATTTTTGCCATTTTGTTAACAAAGTTTCATATTTTTCATAAGTTCGAGTGAAATGTGGTCAAACTTTTCACATCTGGACAGCAAAATTTCCCACTTTTCACAAATTTGGGTGACAGTTGGCCAAAATTTTCACGTTTGGTTAACAAAATGTTCCTACTTTTCATATGTTTGACTGAGATTTTTTATAAGTTTGGTTTGAAATTCGGCTAACATTTTCACATTTTGTTAACAAATTTTCTTACTTGACCTAGATTTTTGCCATTTGGTTAACAAGTTTTCATACTTTTCATAAATTTGATTGTAATGTGGCCAAGTATTTTCCCCTTTTAGGTAACAGATTGTCTTACGTTTTGCAAAGTTTCCTACTTTTCATAATTTTGGTTGAGCTATTTCAGACTATGATCGAGAGTTTGTCTACTTTGATTTCCTTAGTTTTGTTGAAATATTTCTTGAATTTGTCACCAAAATGTATCATTCTCTCATCACATGACAACTATATACACCTTAAACACTAGCAAAAATTCAACAACCAAGACGTATTTATAATATATGCCTTTTTATTTTACAGTATTTCAAGTACATTTTTCAAGAATAAAAATGTATAATGTCATTATACGAAATGGATGATGTGATATGAGGTGGTATACATAGTATCATCACACCGTTTTATTTTCACATACTAAGCTATACACATTGTCTGTTGTTTCTGGATTTATACACGCCATTGTCTGAGTAAGTTGGTTGTTTTGGTTGGTAGCCTGGTATGTACATGTTACTTAGCATGTAATCATAAAACCGATCTCCTGCTTGGTGGGTTGATATCTGAGTCTTGTAGATACCCGAGGAATAATCATCTGAGTGTCGGGCACATCATGTCTTCGGACAATGTGGGGTTTTCGATGTACCACTCCGTATTTCACCATTATTCTAGGTGTGATCTCTTCCGAACTCGAAAATGTAACGAGAGCACTGAAGTCCCGGTAGAGAATGCTACCTTTGTGCCCGTATCAGTGGTTAGAAGTATTTCCACCGTGTCGAAGGAGTAACGATTCAGCGGTATGTGGTGAGGTTTTTCTTAGGCGCGAAACACTGAGATCGATCGCTGCTTCATGATAGGAACCGTCCTTAGTAGTGGGACCATGACGTCTCCAACTGGTCTTGTTGCAATGAGATCGCAGTATACGTAGACATTTAGCAGGTAGTTATTCAGGCTATCGACCCTTTACCTTCAATTGTATCTAGTATCTCTTGTAACTTCTCACTAAATGTAATAGTTGCCCCGTGTTCGAGTATTTTCGCGATGACTTTCTTTGATGCATTGTCGAAATGGAATAGAACACAGAGTTGATCGTCCACCTTCCGATCTTTCATTAAGCGGTTCAGTGCAGCTATAAACGCGTCTAGTGAACTGTACAGGCCTGAGGGACACACCTTTCTTATCACTCTGCCATTGGGTGGGATGTATCTTAGCCATACTTCATTCTCTAACACATTAAAGTAGTAGTTGGGGAATTGAACATCGGCCAGACCCACTTCGAAATATTGACTCACCTCTATAGTCTGCGGTAACTTGACGAAATAGTGACCTGGTGAGTTCTTTGGAAATATTTTCGGCGAAGCATTACTCGGTAATATCAGGTAGAAGCTCATATTTTAGGGATTGGTAGCATGTAACCCAGACAGCTGCTTAGAAGAGCGATCCACAACTTGCCCTCGACCGCATCGACGCTGGCTCGAGACAGATTAAATAGTGATATGCCAATGACTTTGTATATAACGACCAATTGACAGAAGAAGACAATATCTAGTCACGGCACTCGCCGACCACACATGCACCAGAACGAATTTCTGTCCCCCTCTTGGGTATTTTGTGTGTTAGTTTCCACGATGGTTTCTTCCATTACCACTGTTTTTGACCTACTGGGTCATTACACTCGTGTCTCGGTTGTATCATTAGTTGCTATTGGCAAATGCAAAGATCAGTGCTCGAGGCGTTCCTTGTGGGACATTGCCGGTACTAAGGACACTACTTTCTGTATGCAGGCTTGATGGATCAGCCATGTGCATGTGTTGATTGGTGTCGCAGCCAGCAGAACACATACTCCGGTTATATGTGATTAGCACCATATATCTCTTTATTATACAAGTATTGTTAGTTTAACTGTATGCCTACGTGGAGAATCACACCAAAAATGTGAAAGATTTATCAAGAAACCCATCTTACCATTAGAGACTTGGCACATTGTGACCTGAACGGTGTTTACTGAGACCGGGACATCTAGGCGGCGAATGGTGGGTGTTATATACACGATATCTGCTGGTGAAGACTCCTGACTGAGTTAAATATTGTCAGGAAATGTCTGACCATGATGTATTTACATGGTAAGGGCGTGGTTTATCATCACGACATAGTGTAGTATCCTTCTTATCAACGTGTTCAAGCTGTAACATTACAGCTATACCCAGCTGTGACGTCATTTTTACCGGTTTTAGCTAGTTATCATGTAGTCGCTAGCTTGACTGCTATGTGTAAAAGAAATTCAGCCGTTCATAAAGACAACGACAACCTTGCCCAGGAAGCATGAATGTTGGGGTAGACTGTAATGTCCTTAAAGGCAATGCATTAAAGCTTGACTGTCATCTGTAAAAGAAAATCAGCCGTTCAAAAAGACAACAGCAATCTTACCCAGTAAACACGACACTCCACGGAATGTTGAGATTGACTGCGCTGTCCTGTAATTGATAACACACACACACACACACGCATGTACATACACGCACGTACACAAGCCTATATGTACACATACACACACAGATGTCATGATGGCACACGAGCACCAATCAATGTTGAGGCTGTTTGCAACGGCATGTAAATGCATTGCATAAACAATGTTGGGGCTGACTGCGTGTCGTGGAATACTGAGAGTTAATGATTCCCAGATAGACGACTGTATACACCGACTAACCAGGTAGAAGAAGGGTTAACAAACGAAGCAGTAAGGGTAACAAACAACGGAGTGACCAGGCACAGGTGTTTATAGGTCAAGACAGAAGGGCCCGCTAACCGCCCAGGTAAACTGTCGAGTGGAAAAATTGGTTTGCGACAAAGGCAGACAGTATTATTGGACAGCATATTGCGGTATGGATGTGAAACGGTTCAGAGCTGTAATTTTCCACTAACGATGATAATGAAGTCTGGATGTGAGGTGTCCAGCAAGGTCAAGGACTATGCGGCAAAAATGACCTATAAAGAGTGGCTACGTCTTTGTGAGGGAGTGTGATTCTTAGGTTTCGGGAGAAGAAGGATTATGAAAAGGGATGTGCTGCGTTCAGAAGAACGTTTGTGTATTTATGGTGCATTAGTACTCCCAATTCAGACTAGGATTATTATAAGGTTCAAATCTCCTAGTGAAAGCAGAGAAGAGATGAAGAGTACTACACTTAAACAAATAAAGTACATACTTAGGAAAAAAAAAGAAAGAACATAGATAGGTTTGAAGATGAAGAAATAATCAATTCAAATACAGAACACTGTATGCTCAAATGAATATACCACTAAAACACTTAAAAGGAAAAGATGTTAACCTGTGGCAAGCAGGGATACTTACAACTACATACGTATTGTATGCATAAGGAAGAAAGAATAGACAAGTAAAACAGTGTTAGTAATAAAAGACTATAGGAAGAACTGTGACGATGTGGTGGTTTTTCGAGGTTGGATACTTACCGTCATGAAACAGATTCAGGCGCATTCATAAACTTACGGGACTTTTATTACGGTACCTTGACTCAGTGGTGAACAGTTTTTGTTTCATTCAATAACGGATTTACCATCAGATTCAAGCATACGGATCATCCCGGGTGAGCTCTGTCCTGTTTGATGTGCTGTCCTGTGATCTTGAAGAATGAAAGGGCGAGAAGCAACACAGCTGATAGACATTCAGAGTTCATATCTGGCAACCACACTAGAAGAACATACCAACTACATAGACAATATCCATACATACACCAGACATAGTTTTTATTAATAAATCTTTTATCTTATCGTTGAAAGGAACTGTTGTCGGAGTATGTGTTGAGGGAATAATAGAGAGAGAGAAAGAAATAGATATATGGAAGGGAAGATAGAAGAGAGGAGTGTAGACCAAAGTCAGTCAATAAGCCCAACAGATACTAAGTTTAAAGATGTGCTTGTTGATTCCAACTTCCTCTCGGGAATAACAGGACATAATTGGTGGAGCGAGCGGGGTAGGAAAAATACCCATATGACCTGGGCATAACAGGGCATATGCATAGAGGGGTACCTGCATATTGGCACAGGCATAGCGGAGTACCTGCATGTTGGGACATACTGATTGGAATAAATATAAGTATACATTGATGACTTTTAATGGAAGGACGTCCATTGGATATATGGTGCCATTACATTTATGGTAGAAACATTTCATTAATGCTGGTGACTTTACAGTGAGAAAGTTCCAGACAGAGTGAATGTGGATAGGTGGTAAGACACATTACATACCTAGTCACACGGTCACACGTCTACATAAGTCTTAATCCTATATCTCCTCTTGTGGATGAGAGAGTGGTTGTGATGTACTGTGTGGTGTTGTAGATTTATAATATTAGATAGGCATAGAAAATGATATAGGTTCTAGGTAGAATATAAGTTTATAGTGAGTACTTCTTTACTGCCTTGAGGTGTCTTTACTCAACGTGCTGACTTATCTGCTGTAACTATGGCAACTCCTAAAGTAACTACAGCCGAACTGAGGGCCAACGGGGAGGCAATTGGTTTAGCTGGTTCCGAGCTAACGGATTACATACAAGAAAGAGAGCGAGAGTTTCGTCAAGCGGAAAGGGAGGAGCGTAAGGCCCAGTTGGAAGCAGAAAGGGAGGAGCGTAAGGCCCAGTTGGATGCAGAAGAAGCCACAAAGATCAGAGAACATGAATACCGCATGAAAGAGCTAGAACTCAAGACTCAAACTAAGGGAGAAATAGATGGAGTGGAAGGAAATTCTTCTTCACCTGGTGCAACCCATATGAGTGGACATGGTTACCATGCCATGATGTTTCCCTTAGCTGTCTACGATCAGTCTAAGGAACGCTTTGACCAGTACGCATCTCGTTTCGAAGCAATGTCAGTCGCTATGGGGCTGGATCGGAGCAGATGGGTTCTTAAACTATCCCAGGGATTAATCGGTTCGGGATTTGAAGTGTACACACGCTTACCATCAGGACAGGAAAATAATTACGAGGAATTAAAAGCCGCTTTGATGAGGCATTTTGACATCACAGCACAAACGTATAGGAAGAAGTTTAGATCGTCTAGACGAGAGCCGGGAGAACTATTCGCCGCCTACAGTCTAAGGCTGAAATCCTATCTCCAGAAATGGATGGACTTGGCAGAATTCAAGAGGGATTATGAGAGTCTCGAAGAGATGATGGTGGTCGACCAGATGCGGAAGCAAATGTCGAAACCTCTCAGAACCTTCTTGGGAGAACAAGGGGCGGAACGGATTGATGTTGTGAATAAGCTGGCGGAACGATTCGTGGAAGTACATGGTGAAACTGAGGAACTAAGTACACAAACCAAAGGTCAGGAGAAACAAGAGAAAAAGAAACCTAAAAACTGGGAAGGAGAAAAAGTGGAACCTTATATAAAGCACACAGAGGAGAGTTCAGAGAAGGTGAAGGTAGGAAACCAGAGCACCTCGAATTCTCAAGCGAAACGACAGTGGTCTGAGAAGTGGTGTTCATTTTGCAAGGCGGCCTCTCACAACACCAAAGACTGCAGATCGAAACCTAAAAGTTCTTACTTTGCAGCATGCAAAGTGATTCCTACATCGGTGATCACAGACAAGGCTGAGGTCGGCGAAGGAGAAAGGAACAAGAAGGACACACGGAAACCTAGGAAGGGAACAGGGTACACTCACTGCCAGTCGATAACACATAATACTGTGGACTGCAGATGCAAGGCAAACGACGCCAATTGCATAACCGACCTCGAGGAATTAAAAGAGGAAGGCAAGGAAACGGTCAAGGAGATGAAAGACACTCAGGACCAAGAGAGACCACCTGTGGTTGAACTGATTGAAGTCAATGGCCAACAGGTTGCTTGTCTCTACGATACAGGTTTGGATGGGGAAGCGGTGGTGGACGCCAGCTTGGTAAGCCCAGACCAACTTACAGGGGAGACCATAGAGATACAGCCGGTAATGAGGAGTGCTGTTACCATGACGCTGCCAATCGCCAAGGTGGAGATTAAATCCAGGTACGTCACGGGCAGTATTCCAGCTGCTGTATTATCTGACTCCTTATTTCCCATGATCATTGGTACGAAATATGTCTTTTTGGGAATGCCCAAACAGCCAACCCACAAGGGAACAGTAGTCAGTGGATCTCAAGGGAAGGAAAAAGAGGCAGAGACACTATGCGACAACTCAGGGATAGGAGAATTGCATACTGCTCAGAGGAAGGATACTACATTGCATCCTTGCTACAGGAAGCTGCAAAGAAGTGCTGAGCTACCAGAACGGGGACAGTACTTTCTGAAGAATCGACTACTCTATCGGAGAGCTGGGAGGGGAGATAACCTGCACGAGCAGTGGGTGGTTCCAGAGACCCACCGTCCTCACATTCTTCAGAGTGGACACATCATAGGCGAGAATCGACATATGGGTGTCAGAGAGACCTTGCAGCAAATATCCGGCCATTATTGCTGGCCAGGAATGACCGGAGATGTACGCCGGTGGGTGAAGTCTTGTTCGGAGTGCCAGAAAGCACCACCCAACAAGCGAATTAAGAGGAAACTAGCTCTTAAAGTGGAAGACAAAGTGGAAGTGTGGAGTCCAGCAGAGACCAATATACTCCAAGTAGGATGGAAAGGACCTTATCCTGTGGAAAAGGTGGTGTCCAAGAACATCTTCAAAATACGGATCGGGGAAGAGAAGAAAAATCTCCCTAGACATCTCATTAGGAAATATGAAGAGAGATCCGGGAGCAACGCTTCGCACTTTATGGTGATGGCAGCCATTGGGACAAAGGTTACCAGTCCAGACGAAGACCAGAGATCGCCAGTACAACATAGGAGGGCCTATGGGACAGTACGTGATAGGTCAGATTTACCCAACGACAGGAGAAGGGAAATCACAAGTCAGGGAAAGGACAAGAGTGAAAGTTTCACCGGTAACCAAGTTCAGAAGGGGTGGGTAATGTCGGGAAAAGCGAGAATTACCCAGGACTCCAACCGAAGATTGGCTGACCAGATACAATATCGCCCAAGATGGTCCTGGAAGCAAAAGCGCAGGATGTTTGGGAAAGACGACTCGGTCCAACGAGGACGAGGCGAAACATCCCCAGAGGCAAAGCCGGGGGAAACCAAGAGGACATGGAAGCAGTGTTACAATCAGGATGGGACAATCCGTCTGTATTGTGAGCCGTCGCTGACGCAAGTCGAAAGTAGGTCGACCGGACGTACAGGAGCGAGGAGCCAACACTAGTTTCAGTCGTGAGTAGTATAGTAGGGTGTCAATTAGAGCGCCTACTGGATAATGAGGTGAGCCATGTGAGGATCCGATCATATCATCAACACGTGATGTTAATAGCTACTTCGCAGAAGCTCAACGCACGGTGGATGTGATGGACGTTGTTGCTGCAACTGGACTTCACAATGGAATACATCCTTGGTAAGGAGAAGATATGAGCAGATTTCTTATCCAGACATCCAGCTCCGGAGGAAGAAGACTAGGGTTGTGGATCATGGGAATCAAACCTACAGTGAGAAAGATTCGACGCGGTCTAATCTCTTAAGAGGGGGCCTATGTCGTGGAATACTGAGAGTTAATGATTCCCAGATAGACGACTGTATACACCGACTAACCAGGTAGAAGAAGGGTTAACAAACGAAGCAGTAAGGGTAACAAACAACGGTGTGACCAGGCACAGGTGTTTATAGGTCAAGACAGAAGGGCCCGCTAACCGCCCAGGTAAACTGTCGAGTGGAAAAAATTGGTTTGCGACAAAGGCAGACAGTATTATTGGACAGCATATTGCGGTATGGATGTGAAACGGTTCAGAGCTGTAATTTTCCACTAACGATGATAATGAAGTCTGGATGTGAGGTGTCCAGCAAGGTCAAGGACTATGCGGCAAAAATGACCTATAAAGAGTGGCTACGTCTTTGTGAGGGAGTGTGATTCTTAGGTTTCGGGAGAAGAAGGATTATGAAAAGGGATGTGCTGCGTTCAGAAGAACGTTTGTGTATTTATGGTGCATTAGTACTCCCAATTCAGACTAGGATTATTATAAGGTTCAAATCTCCTAGTGAAAGCAGAGAAGAGATGAAGAGTACTACACTTGAACAAATAAAGTACATACTTAGAAAAAAAAAAAAGAACATAGACAGGTTTGAAGATGAAGAAATAATCAATTCAAATACAGAACACTGTATGCTCAAATGAATATACCACTAAAACACTTAAAAGGAAAAGATGTTAACCTGTGGCAAGCAGGGATACTTACAACTACATACGTATTGTATGCATAAGGAAGAAAGAATAGACAAGTAAAACAGTGTTAGTAATAAAAGACTATAGGAAGAACTGTGACGAAGTGGTGGTTTTTCGAGGTTGGATACTTACCGTCATGAAACAGATTCAGGCGCATTCATAAACTTACGGGACTTTTATTACGGTACCTTGACTCAGTGGTGAACAGTTTTTGTTTCATTCAATAACGGATTTACCATCAGATTCAAGCATACGGATCATCCCGGGTGAGCTCTGTCCTGTTTGATGTGCTGTCCTGTGATCTTGAAGAATGAAAGGGCGAGAAGCAACACAGCTGATAGACATTCAGAGTTCATATCTGGCAACCACACTAGAAGAACATACCAACTACATAGACAATATCCATACATACACCAGACATAGTTTTTTTTAATAAATCTTTTATCTTATCGTTGAAAGGAACTGTTGTCGGAGTATGTGTTGAGGGAATAATAGAGAGAGAGAAAGAAATAGATATATGGAAGGGAAGATAGAAGAGAGGAGTGTAGACCAAAGTCAGTCAATAAGCCCAACAGATACTAAGTTTAAAGATGTGCTTGTTGATTCCAACTTCCTCTCGGGAATAACAGGACACTGCGACGTCCTGTAAGAGACTGACAACTAACTGTTGATACACCCTCTTCACACGCACATGACATCCTTGTCGTTCATTCAAAATGAGAATCACAAACTTTCCCAGCACACATGAAACTCCACAGAATATTGAGGTTGACTGTGATGTCCTTTAATTGATAGCCCAAACACGCACGCGCATGCACACACGCATGTATATACACACACACCCGCTTGCGCACACGACATGACTGTCGTTCGTACATATTGACAATTGCAAAACTTTCCCCCAGGAAGTCAGACACTCCGTAGAATACTGAGGTTGACTGTAATGTCCTGTAATTGGTAGTGCGCACACACATACATACACTCGGCCGTACACCAACGCACACACACACACGCCTACACGCGCGCGCACACACACGGTTGTCATGAGGGTACAAGAGCAATTAAACAATGTTGGGGTTGACTGCAGCGTCCTGTAAATGCATTATATTACAGCTTGACAACCAGATGTAATAGTAGACACATAGTACGAGGCAATCATTTGGTCGTGAAGTAACACGGCGAATCATGATGCATACGAGCAACCAAACAATATTGGGATTGAGAGCGACGTCATGCAATAGATAGCACACACACACACACACACGCATGTACATACACACGAACGCATACACGGATGTCATGATGGCACACGCGCAACAAATCACTGTTGGGGTTGTCTGTAACGTCCTGTAAATGCATTGCATAAACAATGTTGGGGTTGACTGCGAAGTTCTGTAATAGATAGACACCTAGCTGTTGATACAACCTCTTCACACGCACGCATACACTGAGGTCATGATGGCACACGCGCAACCAATCACTGTTTGGGTTGTCTGCAACATCCTTTAAATGCCTTGCATAAACAATGTTGGGGTTGACTGCGACGTTCTGTAATAGATAGACACCTAGCAGTTGATACACCCTCTTCACACGCACTTCGTATAGGTATATTTGAGCATAGTTTATTTTTTCCTACCCAAATATTCCCTTCTCAGTCCGGGCTGTGTCACTGTGTTAATTATGTTAACGGTCAACCAGAATGACTCAATGGGTGTGTTTATCTCAGGTAATATCAACTCGAGCTGGCCAGCGCTGTTGTCAGCCCGCTTTAGTGTGCGTGTTTATCTCCAGTAATGATCAGCGCTGGCTGGTGGTGGGGTCAGCACGTGACCTTTTACCTGTACGCGCAGGTAAACTTTCATTCAAGGGGATGTTAGTATGTAAAAGGGCAGTTCTGATTGAGTCAAGAGCAACGAATTGCCATACGTTTATAATTAAGGGGGTATAACTTTGATGTTTAATAATATTACATATTTTCATGAATATCTCGGGAAGTTATGGCTTAAATTAATGGAGATTCGTAGTTTTTTTATTGACTTAGCTACTCACCGAAAATCAAATCATACAAGCAATTTTGGTGTTTAATTAAGTTTCAATAACGAAGACACAAACAATAGATTGCACGATTTATTGCCTGGCATATTTCGCTGCATCTCGTCAGGTACATACTGCAGAAATCACACAACTTACGTGAATTAATTAGATAAATCCTTCAAACTGAAATATACACATGTTCGCACAGTAATGTCGATTGTCTACCACGGTAATTTTAAACTGACTAACATGTCTTTCTGCTTGCACAAGGACGGCTTACGAAGGTTGATTAGAATAGCTTCAGCAAACTTTAACAATCGACTACTTTGTGTGTTGAACAACACACGGAAGGCACTGTCTCTTTCAACCACGTGCCCACTCTCGAACACGTGTCTCCCGACCGATGAAGCCAGACTTTTCCGGTGTGTCGGCCTGCCTAGGCTACCATCTTCTGTGTGTAGTATCTTGTCCAACCAATTCGGGATATGTTCCGAAACCCTGCAATGTAACTGTCGCTCAGTTCTGCCTATGTAGATGGCCTCGTATCTGCATGTAAATTGGTAAATACAATTTGATTTGGCGTACAAAGCTACAGGTTCTTTTACTGCTGGGACTGGGATTGGTGTGTTTCTGTACCTGATGACTAGAGCTGCAGCACAGAATGTTCGCTCGACTGCTGTGGTGAGCCGGTCCCGCAGACGTTGCATTACGTCATCTCCTCGGAAGGTTAGCTGGATGAATACTTTGAGTCTAGGGACTGTAGTTACTTCTGATTTCGGTTTGGGCTGTTGGCAGTGGCGCTTTATAAATCCTGTGGAGTACCCATTCAGGTTTAAGGCATTCTTCAGAGTTTTAAATTCCTCTGTCAGTGTGTCCTGGGTGCATATCTTCCAAGCACGGTCAAACAGGGTCCGTACTAAGCCCCGTTTGTACTGGACAGATGCGAAGCTCTGAAAATTTAAGTATTGGCCAGTCCATGTTTCTTTGCGGTACACCGATCTTTGAATTGTGCCATCTGCTCTACGTCTCATTAGGATATCTAGAAACGGCAACGCTTCGTTGTGTTCGTGTTCCATAGATAAAGAGATGTTTATATGTGTCTCGTTCATTGTGGCCTGGAACGACGTTGCTTGTAGCTCGTCTGTAGTGATAATTAGTATATCGTCCACGTAACGACGGTAAAAGGCCAAGTTATTGATTTCTGAGGATCTCTTTTCTTCTAAGTGTGCCATGAAGATGTCCGCTAGAATAGGTCCAAGTGGGCTCCCCATGGCCACTCCGTCAATTTGGCGATATGACTTCTTTAGAAAGTTGAATTGTATGTTGGCAGTACATAATTTTAATAGCCTCTCTAGAATAGCTGATGGTATGCCTAGTTTTAGTTGTTTGTCTCTAATGAGTTCGCTTATTATATTCACGGTCTCATCTAATGGAACGTTGGTGAATAAAGAGGCAATATCCATGCATGCCATGTGTTTGTTGTTTATGTCCATAGTATCTAATAATTCCACCAGTTCGAATGTATCCCTGAGTGTTCTTGGATCGAAGGACTGTCGTACTGGCTTTAAAATTTCAGCTAGCCATCTCGCCATTCGGTGTTGTGCCGAGTTAACCATGGAAAGGATCGGTCTTTGTGGGATGCCGGGCTTGTGAAGCTTGGGTAGACTGGATAGTAGATTGGATACATGGGTAGATTTGATACATTCGAACTGGTGGAATTATTAGATACTATGGACATAAACAACAAACACATGGCATGCATGGATATTGCCTCTTTATTCACCAACGTTCCATTAGATGAGACCGTGAATATAATAAGCGAACGCATTAGAGACAAACAACTAAAACTAGGCATACCATCAGCTATTCTAGAGAGGCTATTAAAATTATGTACTGCCAACATACAATTCAACTTTCTAAACAAGTCATATCGCCAAATTGAAGGAGTGGCCATGGGAAGCCCACTTGGACCTATTCTAGCGGACATCTTCATGGCACACTTAGAAGAAAAGAGATCCTCAGAAATCAATAACTTGGCCTTTTACCGTCGTTACGTGGACGATATACTAAATATCACCACAGACGAGCTACAAGCAACGTCGTTCAAGGCCACAATGAACGAGACACATATAAACATCTCTTTATCTATGGAACACGAACACAACGAAGCGTTGCCGTTTCTAGATATCCTAATGAGACGTAGAGCAGATGGCACAATTCAAAGATCGGTGTACCGCAAAGAAACATGGACTGGCCAATACTTAAATTTTCAGAGCTTCGCACCTGTCCAGTACAAACGGGGCTTAGTACGGACCCTGTTTGACCGTGCTAGGAAGATATGCACCCAGGACACACCGACAGAGGCATTTAAAACTCTGAAGAATGCCTTAAACCTGAATGGGTACTCCACAGGATTTATAAAGCGCCACTGCCAACAGCCCAAACTGAAATCAGAAGTAACGACAGTCCCTAAACTCAAAGTGTTCATCCAGCTAACCTTCCGAGGAGATGACGTAATGCAACGTCTGCGGGACCGGCTCACCACAGCAGTCGAGCGAACATTCTGTGGTGCAGCTCTAGTCATCAGGTACAGAAACACAACAATCCCAGTCCCAGCAGTAAAAGAACCTGTAGCTTTGTACGCCAAATCAAATTGTATTTACCAATTTACATGCAGATGCGAGGCCATCTACATAGGCAGAACTGAGCGACAGTTACATTGCAGGGTTTCGGAACATATCCCGAATTGGTTGGACAAGATACTACACACAGAAGATGGTAGCCTAGGCAGGCCGACACACCGGAAAAGTCTGGCTTCATCGGTCGGGAGACACGTGTTCGAGAGTGGGCACGTGGTTGAAAGAGACAGTGCCTTCCGTGTGTTGTTCAACACACAAAGTAGTCGATTGTTAAAGTTTGCTGAAGCTATTCTAATCAACCTTCGTAAGCCGTCCTTGTGCAAGCAGAAAGACATGTTAGTCAGTTTAAAATTACCGTGGTAGACAATGAACATTACTGTGCGAACATGTGTATATTTCAGTTTGAAGGATTTATCTAATTAATTCATGTAAGTTGTGTGATTTCTGCAGTATGTACCTGACGAGATGCAGCGAAATATGCCAGGCAATAAATCGTGCAATCTATTGTTTGTGTCTTCGTTATTCAAATTCATCACCGGAAAACATTGTTGTGAGTTTAATTAAGTTTTAAGGCTTAATTTTTATTATTATTCTATGGATGGCTATTGTATTTCTAAACCAGATTTCCACCAAGCGCTTAATGTTGATACATGGGTCAGGACTTCTGCCGAAGAGTGTAAAAGTTTATTCATCATCCAATGATGGATCCTAGGGTTAGCTCGAGAGATGGAATAAATCATTTTCTGTCATATTCAATTTCGGTCTCGTCATAGAAGGGGATCGATATCAATATAATTGGGGCTCGATCACACCACGTGACCACACACACACACACACACACACACACACACACACACACTGGGACTCGAACCACGTGCCCGGTGACTAGTTGGTCTACTTATCTATATAAGTAATCCACATGCACGGGGCTTGTCTCGTTGTCCGCCACCGCCGCCCCCACCACCGCCGCCCCCACCGCCGCCGCCGCCGCCGCCATCGCCGCCACCGCCATCCCTAGACCGGAAATAGTCACCACGACAACCGGAAGTAGTCACCCGGAACCAAGAATATACCCGCCAAGTTTTCAAAAAATGTGGTCCCCGAAGGATCCGGTTTTTGACGTCAGAGCAAAGGATCAAGACTTTTTATATAGTAAAAAATGACGTCATCAGAAGGATTCAGATCCTAAAAATATAAGTCATTTGCACATTGTATATACTGACATCAAGAACGATCATGAGAGTTAACTCTAGAGGAGAACGCTATGATCCGGATTATTGATCCTGGAACTGAAATTATATTTCAAAACACGGGAAGACGATCGATTGTATTGCACCGGGTTTATCTCATATAGCTCAGTCTTTCCCCTCAGGGCAGCTATTCGGCTACCGGTATTTACATCTGGTAAACGCTCGCAAGGCGGCCAGAGGAAATGCTTTAAAGACACTCTGACGATATCACTGAAAGCTTTTGGAATTTATCACGACACATGGGAGACTGTTTTCGATGACATGTTCGTGGCGAACATCGTTATGCAAGGGTGTAGTCACTTGTGAAGACAACAGGACTGAAAAAGCTGTGGGAAAAAAAAAGGCTGGACCCAAAAAAAAAAAAAAAATCAAAATCAACAACAACAACTGCAGGAGATGTGATACCGCTGCTAGATATTACGAGTTCATTCTTGCACCAACAATAGAATACACTATCAACTACGCTTACACAGCCCATGCATACACCAGACATAGTTTTTATTAATAAATATTTTATTAATCGTTGAAAGGAACTGCAGGAGATCCTCCTCCTGGAACGTCAAGCAATCTTTGCCCACATTGTCAAAGAACATTTCGAGCCAAAATAGGCCTTACCAGCCACCTTAGAACTCACGGCTACAAACTTTCAACCGCACTGGATGAAATGAACGGTCACCATCATTAATGATGGACAAACACCATTTACATCTATGGTGTTAATTTGTACGTTTTGGCTTGGGTGCACAGTGCTTTATCCGGCTCTGTAGCGAAGAGGTTCGGACCTGATTCTTAATCCCGCATACCACGTTCGAAACACAGCTGCGGATGATTTGACAGCGGATCGCCTTGCGTTGGTTTCTATATAGTGGTATGACCGCCGGTTTTTCAGAAAGCAAAGACAAACAATTGAAAATAAACTGGATATTTTAAACTGACTTGTGCTCCCAGGTCTAAATTGGTTACAAGGAAACGTCTTGGGAAGTAAAGAGGTCTGGCGTGGCACTGACCTCATCACCCTCGAGTGCCGATTGGTCTACACCAGAGGTTCCCAAACCACGGCCCGCGGGCCACTTGTGGCCCGCCAGATGTTAATAAGTGGCACGCGAGGCCTCATTATTTAAAATAATATAATTTAATAATATCAAAAAATGCACTCGGAGCTTCCCGTCCGAGTGCGATAATTTACTCTGCTCGTGGTTGTTATATTCAGATATTATCGAATGCGCCTGTTCAGCAACCTTCAGCTGATCATACGATTTCATTCTGGCGACTGTTGTCTGTCGAACAATTTGAACACTTGTGTTCATTCGCTCAGAGATACATTTGTCGTTTTGGTTCGACTTACAGATGCGAGCAGTCATTTTCCGTAATGGCTGTTATAAAAAAAAAAACAAGCTACGCTCCAGACTCACCGACAGTAACCTAGCTGCGCTTATAACTTTGGGCACAACAGATTTGTACCCAGACATTGATAAACTGGCATCTTAACTTAAGTAACTGATTATGAAGAACAGTTACAATTGTAAATTAATTATATTAATAGCGATTTTCGGAACTGATTTAAAATTTAATGTTAAATTAACTTTTGATTTTAAACCAAAAAATGACCGCAGAGTAGTACTGACACTGACTGTATTTAAAGTTTTAAAATTTTATTGACGAAAGTTAAGAAAGGTAAGAATGATATTGCACGAATTTTATAATTTTATAACGTTGTGGCCCGCTTAACTACCGAAATTTGTAGAAATGGCCCTCAGCTTGAAAAGCTTGGGAACCACTGACATAGACCATGACACCTAACATCTTCTCATTTCTTTCTTAATGATATTAAAGTTTGGGGTCTCATCTCATCATGTTTCTCTTGTACCTTGCGGCGTCGAGGTAAAGTATAATCCGCGGGAGAGTGCCTGCTTATGGGCTTCATGTATGGATATTTCCATGGTCTCTGTTATTCCCTGCGTCCATCGTTTACGTGGTCGGCCTCTTCCTCTGCTTCCGTCTGATCTGTACATCATTGCTTGTTGTGGTATGCTGTTAGTTGGTAACCTACATGTATGGTTAAATCATGTGACTTGCTGCCTTCTAATGAAATCTAGTGCAGCTATAACCCCCACTTTAGTCCTGATTTCTTCATTTCTGATCTTATCTCTTCTTGATACATTGAGTATTCTTCTCAGGAATCTCATTTCTGTTATTGTAATTTTTCTTTCCTCTTTTTCTGTCATTGCCCAGGTTTGGAATTGGTAACAGAGTTGGCAGGAATATTGTGTTGTAAAGTGCTTTCTCAGTAGTTATTGATACATGTTTGTTCTTTAGTATTGGTGCCATTTGTCCAATGAGTTGGTTTGCCTTATTGCATCTATTTTCGATCGCGTCTTCTGATTTGCCATTTGATGATATTATTCTTCCTAGGTATTTGAAGCTCTTTACTTATTTCAAGGGAGGTTCGTGTAGGTGAATTGTTTTTTTCTTCTTTAGTTATAGTCATTACCTCTGTTTTACTTATACTAATTTTCATGTTATGTTCCCTAAACATTTCGTTTATGTTATTCATGTGGTTTTGCAATTCGGCTACTGATTTTTCTATTAGTGCTTGGTCGTAAGCAAACAGGAGTTCTCTAATGGTGTAATTTGCAGAGGTTCTTCTTCTGTGATCTCGTCTGCCGTGTTCTTGCGGTCTCTGTTTGGCTGGTTCACCACTGTCACCAGTACTATTCAATGCGTATACGGTGCCGATCACTGAACAACAGTTGGACGGGAGGGGTAGGAATCTTGTCATTTGCTGGCGACGTTCTCGTGTATCGACAGGCGGTTGCCAATGACATGCAGGGCGAACTAGATCGAATTTCATCATGGTGTGCTGATGCCGGCGCCCTTGTCAACCCTGCAAAGGCATCGGTTACATGGTTCTCCGTAAACAACCATATTATGAACACAGACCTGATGGCAGCAAGAATGGATGGGAGCATTTTGAGTAGAACCCAGTCAATGACATATCTTAGTGTGAGGCTAGATCGTAGTCTGTCTTTCAGAGATCATGTCGATTATGTCATAACGAAAGCTCGAAAAGGTTTGTCAGCAATGAGAGTCATGGCGACTGCCAATATCGAGCAAAGACTGCTAATACTTCTGTTACAAGGACTGGTGCTTTCACGCATCGAGTATGCCCTGGCTATCCTCACTGTCAGCCCTACACAGATTGGAAGACTTGAAAAGGTACAAAACGAAGCCATGCGCATCATCTTGGGCTGCACGAGAGACACCAGCTGTGTAGCAATGAGATACCTCCTTGACTTCCCGACAATGTAACACAGGATAAAGATCTGGAGAGCTCGTGAATACTTAAAAATAAGTGCAGATGAGCAGCACCCTCTGCAAGATGCTATATTCAGAGATATGGCTAACAGGCTAAAGAGGGGCAAATCGTGGATGGGTCGGGCGGAAGATGTCGTCAGACAGGTCTGCAGTCTTACCAGTATCAACCCCGGCAAGGAATGGGTGCCGGTGCCTCCGGCTTTTAAGTGCACTTTCTCCTGCATTATCACACTCGACAGACGGTGCAGAGAGCAGAACCCTGCCGCTGTCAATGCAGAGGTCAACGCGCTCATCTATGAACACTCAGACAGCCCCGAAGTGCTCATCTATACAGATGGATCTGCTGTAAAGCAGCAGAGAAGTGCGTGGGCATTTACAGCCTGTTCAGCGGGCCGAACCGTTCAAGAATGCAGTGGTGGTCACTTTATGACCACGAGCAGCATGACGATGGAGGTGATGGCAGTTACACAGGCTTTCAAATGGCTGGAATCACAGCATTATACCAACGTGTGTGTACTAAGTGATTCAATGAGCATGATTCGGAAGGTCGAAGCTGGAGCTGTACGCAGACAGTGGACTGAGTCGCTGCGGAAGTCTGTTGTCCGTAAAGTCACATTCATCTTCGTCCCAGGACATGCGGGAGTCGAGGGAAATGAACGAGCTGATAAACTGGCTGGCTCTGCACCCCCTGTAGATGGCCAGCCCATGGATCGTGCCGATGTTATTAACGCCCTTAAAGATATGGCGAGAACAGAGGACTTTGACGTCAGTGAATCCACATCGCTGTCCAGGATGAAAGACTTGGGAGTAAGAATCGGCACGGCCAAGCGCGAGAGGTACATTGAGAAAACGAGGTGCCTGGTCAACCAACACAGAACTGGCACTATTATCCACCGGACGCTGATGCATATGCTGGGGGGAGGATCTGAGCACCTATGGACCTGTCCCGAGTGCAATGAAGATACCCCAACTGATCTGTCTGACTGGTATCTTGTTGTCTATATGTGTTATGAATAAGAGAAGGGAGAAGAGAGGAATGTGTATGGCTAATTTCCAGTACATTTGTTGTAGCCCTAAGAGGCCAGCAAAAAATTTTCATTCCAAATGAGCCAATAATGAAAACCTACATTAAAAGTAAACAAACAAGATTTAAAACATAAATGTATAACTAAATAATCTATTATAAAATGTAAGTATGTAAATATTAAACAGATTTTATTTAAGAAATCTAAAAGACTTATATTTATATTTAAAATATTTTATTTCCGTATTAATTCTCTTATTTCTATAATAAGGCAAAAGAATTTTGAAGTTATGTAATAATATTATCTGTAGTATTTTTATTTATATTTTTAAAATTTAAGTAATGTCCCTTGCAAAATATTAGATGTTTATGTCCCCTACTCGTTGCTTATTTAACTGTTTTTCTTTTAAGAAATCTTGTAATTCCGCAGAATGCTCGAACATAATTATTAAGTGCAGTGATCAATGTTATTATGTTCTTTTAAATATTCTCTAAGCAACTCGGGAAATGAATGCACAGTTGAATTGCTTGATTTATTATTATATGTTGGAAGATATCAACATTGATGGGAAAGATTTAAGAATAATAACGAATATTTACTGGAACCAAGTAGCAGCAATTGAAATAGAAAATAAAGAGGGAAGTACAGATAAAGCTACGAGTACGACAGGACTGTCTTGTCACCAGATCTCTTCTTCATATATAGCGAAGTAATAATGAGAGAGATCAAAGAGACGTCAGGAATACTAATCGGAGGTTACAATATAAAAAATAATAATAATAATATACGCTATGCAGATGACACAGTATTGGTAGCGGATAATTCAACAGACCTACAACAATTGTTAGACATTGTTTAGTTTAGTTTAGTCGATGGATCAACATCACGGCACACGGGTGCAACCCATAAGTACTCCGTTCTCCTCCTAATTCAAATCTGAGTCTGTAGAAACTCAGCTCAGTGCACGAACTCCGTAGCACCGGCGAGGATCCTGAAAATACTAGGGTAGATTTTTAACTCTAAATTTTTGCCCGGGCAGCGCCGTTAGGCTACTCTTTTTCGATTTCCAACTGCCAAGGGATTTTTTACGTGCGCAACAATACACACGGGCGTCCGATCTCACTACCCAGAGACCAGGGGAAATTTTATTACTAGAACCCGGGATCTCCAGCACTCTAGGCGGACACCATACCTCGAGACCACGAAGCCCCCGACCAATATTGACATATTACAAGACAATGACATGGTTATGGTAATTTCTATCACACTTTTAAGTTTTTTTTTATTTGAATCCCCCATATATATTTTTTACGAAGTGACTATTCGCAATAGAATTGCGAATAGAGAAAAATTATATTCGCAGTAGAGGTAGGTCACGTGATTATTCCTATGCGTGTGGCTATATTATAATATTTCGTTGTTGTATTAACGTGTCTTCAGTAGCAAAGTGGTAAGTGTCTCCGCCTGTCACGCGGGAGCTCAGATTCGATTCCCCAACCAGGATGCAATGTGTGTTTTTTTTTTTCATGTTTAGCACCCGGCAGCGACGGAGTGATCGAGTGTCGGAATCGACGGATCCAATAGATGTCTTTGTTTAACGTTAATTATATTTGCCAACTGAAATATCCAACCAAGTGGATAATTTTAAATACCTAGGGGCACTTATAACATCGGATGGAAGATGTACAACAGAGATTAAGAGCAGAATAGGGCAGGCAAAAGCCGCATTTAAGAAAATGAAGAGTATCTTAGGCAATAAGTCACTATCAATTAATGTAAGAAAGAGAGTGCTAAAATGCTATATAGAACCAGTTTTGCTGTATGGCAGCCAATCTTGGAATGTCAGTGAACAAATTAGGAAGAGCTTAGAAGCAACAGAGATGTGGATTTTAAGACGAATGTTGCGAATTCCTTGGACTGCCAGAGTAACTAACAACGATTGCCTGAAAGAGGCTAATGAAACTAGAAAACTACATACAACAATAAGAAAGAGACAAACAGCTTTCTTTGGTCATGTGATGAGAAGAGAGGCATTGGAGAACATCGTGACAACTGCAAAGATCGAGGGGAAGAGAGGCAGAGGCAGACCAAGAGAAATGATGCTGGACGGATTGAGACGGTGGCATGGGGGAATATCATCAGCAGAGTTGATCCAGAACACCAAAGACGGAGATCTGTGGAGAGCCATGAACGCCTACGCCAGCCGGCACGGCACTTGATGATGAACTGAAATATTGCCACAAATTAACCACCCTCATACTGGCTCAAGCTAAAATTGACTAGTGAGCGGACGCTGTGACGCTTTCACTGTACAGGGAAAAAAGATCTGGAGAAATTACACATCCCTGTCTAACGCCTCTTTTAATAGGCTGATATTGACCTACATCGTTATCAATTCTGATGACAGTTTGTTGTTTCCAATATATGTTTTATTCTAACATTTTTATTTACACATGGATGCCTGGTAACAGTAAGTGTACAGAAACGAAAGTTAACAATTCTTGAATTCACCTGGGGACACAATTATTTGGAGGGATCGTTATTTGTATTGGAGATACAAATTCTGGAAAATTATTTTTGATATTTCAACACCACTAACGTAATGTAAAAATAAAACGGGATGCCAGAAGAATGGACAGAAGTAAGAAGAAGGGTGATTCATTAAAAATTACTGAGAATTCGGCAGAATTCTAATGCGAATATAATTTTTCTCTATTCACAATTCTATTGCGAATATAATTTTTCTCTATTCGCAATTCTATTGCGAATAGAGCCTCCCTATTTTTTAAGTGTTCAAACACCCAAGTTCAAAGCACCATTTTCTTCTGCCGTACATCTCCCAACGAAGCCTAGGCCATCAACCAACTCAGGCCAAGCCATGCAATGTAGACTTGTTTGTGCTTGTTTGGGTTTCGCAGCTCAAGTGTTCTCCAGGCTGAGGGTTCTAAGCCTCACCCAAACCCTTTTTAGTCACCTCTAACAACACACTCGGTAGTTTACACTGTTATAATTATTTGCATCCCTAAAGGGCTCCAGTAACTCAATCACTGCTCCGGGCATCTAAGACTCCAACATCCTTCTTGAAATACCCCCATATAACATGCAGTAAACCAATTGGAGAATATGACATGTGCCATAGCTTGAAAACTATCGTCTCTTGAGCAGATATCAGAAAAATAACAGAGTTACCACACAAGCAATTCTCATGCTTTAGTGTATAACAATCAAACAAGAAAACAAATGCAACACTAAATGCTTATTTAAAAGGGAAACTGTATACATAGTTGAAGTATGAATAAAGTGATACTTTATACATAGTTGAAGTATGAATAAATGGATACTTTATACATAGTTGAACTGTGACATTATGTTAGTCCTTTCTGGCTGTTTAAATATCAAGAATAATTGTTTGTGTCCTTTATCAGTTTCATTTCCGTTAGTCCTTTCACTTATATCACAAGAGGCGGCATCAGACATAAAATGGAGTGTCCTTGAGGATTTGTGACATATTCACCTATCCATCATTTTCAGCGCGTCAACGTTACACAGCAACCCAGAGATTATCGAAACAATTACAGCACCGTAGAACATCGAACGCACTAAGCGATACTAATGACAGACAGATGCCAGGATAAGAATAGAAGGGTTAGCGTCAACAGAATAGAATGTGACTGGTAGAGACACATCACGTGGATATAGCGTCCCCCAGCTTGGGCGCCGCTTTAATAAAACCGCGCACTTCTATGACTTCAGAGCGAGCGAGCAGTCGCCAAAGCTATGTGTTGTCCAACTTTCAAACTTTTACAACGGGCAGTTTGATCTAGTCTGAGGTAAGCGCGTGATTCTCAGATCTAAGTGGTACCAAGATGTATAACGTAAAGGTATCCAGTGTTGTGCGTCCAATGAATTGTATTTTTGATAAAATAAATCTCTGAAAATGTGAAAAACTGCCGATCGCAACTTCAATACTGGCGCCACTTCCCCGGCGAAACCGACATCTTATAATTTCTCAAAACTGCAAAACTCTGACTTTCTACACTACATCTAACAACTTCACTATGTGCATATGACTATAATCTATCACAGAATAATGTACAAGATGAAATTTCCAATGCACTCAAATGCTTTTCATCAAAAACTTCTAGGAAAACGTTTCTGCAGAGATAGTCAGCTGGTGCAAACGAAACACTACCTTGCTTAAAAATGTACTTAATTCTGTCTATTTTGCAATCTAAAGAACTGAAACAGGAATTATACTCTTCCTTTTCTCTTTACGGATTGAAAACAAATAGTATTTGATAGAAATTAGTTTATTCATGTGTCAGATTTTATTTAGACAACGCACTACATCAACTGCATTGCTTAAAATAGGTTTATGTTCACAAACGTCATTTGTGATAGCCGACCTACTTAATCTGCTCAGACTAACGGGTGATAATTACCTTGGTCTATAGCCAACTGTGTCGCCAACAGAATGGACATGATATGCACTGGTAAAAGATGTAGGAGAAGTATAAGTAGACAGAGAGGAGGAGAGTATTAGGGAAAAATACTTTAAGTAATAATTTTTTTCTAATATATTGTGTCATGACCTTGTATAGATTACATTTTGTAACAAATACACATCAGAAATTCTGTATGTTGGACATGAACCACAATAAAAGCACACTAGATGAGTTAAACTCATATTAACTGATGTAGATGTGAGGACAATTAGTACAAGCTATGGAACCCCACACAACAGAAGTTAACTCAACACAATACACTTCACACCACACACCTCCACACCACAACAGCAGGAACAAGGAAATGATTTAGAATAGGAAGTAGTTGCCTTGGAAAGTACAGATAAACAATTATATACACAATGTAGAACAAATAGAGTAATGTGGATGTTTAAATGTATGCCATTTATACAAATGCATCTCATACTTGTGTTGATCTTGCCTGTCAGCTTGATTACCATGATTCAGGGAACATCACATTATCACTCTTATCTGTGTCTGACTGTACACTACTCACTGAACTACAGGTCCACTGAGGAAATGCATACAGCAGGTACCAGACAACAGAAGCTGCATCCAGTGTAATAATCTCTGACCCACCCCAAAGTAACACAACAATACTTCTTCTGATCTTATCATTTTTGTTTTGTTATGTTGTGTTCACACTATGAACATGCTGTAAAGGATTATACATACCTGTATGAATTTTAAACAGTGATGTCTTGGTGCCACACCTAACCAACAAGGAGGGAAGAGGAGTGAATGAGATGATCAACACCTGTGATGGCAGATGACTCCAGCCTTAAGCAGAGAATGAGAAGTCTTCAGTGAAGCTAAACTGGCCCAACCTGAAGTGGATCCATCAGACCATGGACCCAGGCTTATCCACATCTCATCACACCAGGTTTTCTTATCACTCCCACAAACTTCACCCTCTCAGAAAATGATTTTCTTGAATTATTGTTGGATGTAGAAATTGTTAACTATAACACATTTTGGTAGTTAAAATATCTCACTACACAATGAATGTTATTATTTATTGACTGACTATACTTGGTCCTATGAAAGTTTTTTTTTCTATTTCATTCTGTAAATGTTAACAGCTGATGAAAAAACAAAGAAAATGTCAAATAGGCCAAAAGAAACTGGCACAGTCAATAAATTTGTTTAAATGTGAAGATCTCTTCCACTTAATTTGTCAGTCCAGACTATCTGTGGGAAAATCTCTATCTTGTGTGTGGAACATGTCTCAATGCTCCCTTGTGTTTGTTGAATGTTTAATTAACAGATACACATTCACATAAGATAAATTCTTAGTTGGAGAGAGAGAACAGGAGACTCTTCATCTTTAACTGTTCCAAATCCATGTTATATTGCACCTGATTCTTATTGAGAAAGTCTTTTCAGACAATTTCTTAAGATGGAAGAAGGGGGTTCGTGAGCTATACCATTAAATACCAGGTGGAAAGACAGGGGACAAACCTAGTGATGACTTTTCTATTAAAAGAGGACCACACACCCTTAGACAAATAACCAAATCCGAGTCTGTAAATCTTTCAAGGGTCGTATTCTTGATCTATTTACATATAAGAAGAGGATGGGGCCCAGCTACCTTTAACAGAGATGGGTCATGCACTTTAGTGATTGCCAGTCCCTTCAAAATATACGACATATATTGGGGGCTCGTCCGGGATTTTGAAACCCAGCAGACAGTTTAGATAACTATTATCCTAGATGATAAACCCTGGGAATAGATAGATATCTGACGAGGGATTCTAAACTATAGTAGATCAGTGACACTAGATGTGAACAGTATTCATGTGTGAATTGGTGACATTGTACTTGTTTTGAACAATTATAGAAATTGTTACACAGATTTAGATTTCCAACTTTGTCATGTTTACATATGTTGAATAGACATCATGTGTGGTACTGATTGACTTCCATATGATATGATTGACAATTATAGAGGTTGTTAAACAAATTAAGATTTTTAACTTTGTCACTTCACATATGATAAATGAACATCATGTGGGGTACTGATTGACCTCCATATGATATGAATGACAATTATAGATAGAATATGGCAAGTGACTGATCATTTCTTCTGAAAAAAGGAGGGCCTCTTTCAAATAGGTCTATATTTCAGAAAAAGGTGTTCCAGAGGAAATAGAGTGAGAATTTACCATCTACAACATTTCTCTTTCGAGAAGATGTCTTTCTATAGAGGAATTTGGACTTAGAGAATTTCATCACCGACTGGGGAAAATTTTTCTCCATAGGGAAATCTCTATCAAAATTTCAGGTTCTTTTGGGAAGAGTGCAATCATTCTGGGTACTTCTTTGCTTCTGTCTTTAGCTTGAGGAGCATTGACAGAAAGACAAGAATTTAAGTTGCAATTATTTCTTAGGTCAGATTCTCGTGGTGTATAAGAACTATTTTACTTGGGTCAGCGGACATTAGTTAGTTTTTGCTTGTTAATATTGTGCATGTTATGCTGTATAATTTCAGATCCGGGAAGTGACAGGCTTACCCAGACCTGAGCAAACTGCACAGTATTATTTTTTTTTACAAAAAGATAGGGTAGACAAAAATAGAGCATGGCCGAGGCTGCTAAGTTCCGTGCCCAGACAGTTGAAATAGGCAAGCTATGCAATTTAGACGGCCCTGAGCTGGCTAAATTTGTATCAGATGAATTTGACAGGAGGGAGAAACTGCAGGCTGAAATAGCTGAGAAGGAGAGGAAGTTGCAGGCTGAAATTGCTGAAAAGGAGAAGCAACGCCTACAATCATATGAATTAGAACAACAGAAACTTCAAGCTGAAATAGCTGAGAAGGAGAGTAAGTTGCAGGCTGAAATCGCTGAAAAGGAGAAGCAACGCCTACAATCATATGAATTAGAACAACAGAAACTTCAAGCTGAAATCGCTGAAAAGGAGAAACAACGCCTACAAGCTTATGAGTTAGAACAAAGGAAACATGAAGATGAAATAAGGGATAGGGAACGAGAACGTCAACATCAACTGGAGTTGAAAAGAATGGAGACTGATCTGGAGATCCGAAGACTAGAGGGAGGGATTCCCCCCACCCCCTCAAACTCACTAGGTTTTCCAGTGACAGAACAACATTCCAACGTCTCGTACCAAAATTCCGGAGCGATGTCATTTCCACTAGAACCATTTAATGAACAGACGGACAATGTCGAGGCTTTTTTATCACGTTTCGAACTTATGTGCGTCAGTTGTGGTCTAGAACAGGAAAAATGGGCGACGAAACTATCGCAAGCTTTAAGGTCTACCTCGTATGACGTGTTCTCTAGACTCACTCGAGAAGAACAACAGGATTACGAAACACTCAAAAAGGCACTCTTGAGCCGATTCGAAGTGGACGGGGACTCTTACAAAGTTCGATTCAAAACCGCAAGGAAAGAACCGGGCGAAAGTTATGCGCAATTAGTTGAAAGGCTGAAATCTTATGTTCAACGATGGGCAAGTCTAGGTAGGTTTGATGAGAGTTTCGAAGGGCTCCGAGAGATGATCATCATAGATCAACTAAAAGGAAAGATGTCGAATGAAATGAAAGCATTCTTAACCCAGAACGGAGCTGACCGACTAGAAAGCATCATCATCCTAGCCGAGAGATTTGAGAAATCTCAGAAGGAAATCGGAGGTAAGGGACGTTCGGCCAACATTCCCCCTCAGGATAAAACTTCAAAAGCAAAGGAAGGTGATGGCAACTTAGGCACCAAGAAAAATGGGAAAACCAAAAACATCCCTCAGAACACAGCCCAAACAACAGCGAAGGAGGAAAAATTATTCTGCACTAATTGTAAAATTAAAGGACACACATTGAAGAATTGTAGGAAGAAGCCACCTCCACACACAGCTGCTTGTTTGGCCAGCCGAAGAGAGAAAGGAGTGAACACTGATGAAACGTCCAACCAGACACCTCATAAAGACACCGCATCTCATCTTCCGGTTGTCGAGTCCATATTGCTGAATGGATTCAAGACGACCTGTCTCTATGATACCGGGTTATCGTACGACTGTGTTGTATCATCATCCTTAGTTCACCCGGAACAGGTGACAGAGGAGATCGTCGAATTACAGGGACCCCTGAAGAGCTCTGCGACTATGTCTCTTCCGGTGGCAAAGGTGAGCATAGCATCTCGTTATGTCACTGGGACAATCAAGGCTGCAGTCTTAGAAGATCCTATATATCCCGTAATTCTTGGCTGTAGATTTATAATTCTAGGAGAACCTGTTCAACCTGTGGCGATGTCGACGATGACAACTCGATCCCAGACGAAAAAGACTCCGGAAACAACTACGCCAATCCCTCGAAAGGAGGAACTGAAGAGGGCACAAGAAGCCGATAGCACCTTGGAACCCTGCTTCAGGAAACTGCCTAAATCACATTTACCTCCACGTAAAGGTGAGCTGTTTATGAAGTCAGCACTTCTATACAGGAAAGCAGGGAGAGCTGGACAAGAGTTCAACCAACTTGTTGTACCAACTCCACACAGGGCTCAGATTCTTGAAATGGGCCACAGTCTACCCTTTAGTGGGCATATGGGTATCAACGCCACTACACAGCGCATTGCAACTCACTACTTTTGGCCAGGGATGAACGCAGACATACAACGGTTTGTAAAATCATGCCCACAGTGTCAGAAAGTATCACCAAAACACCGGACACCACCGGCAATGTTGGGTGATCTGCCCATAACAGGAATACCGTTCGAGAAGGTAGCTGTAGACATAATCGGACCCCTCTCCGCAACGAAGAGGCGAAATCGATTCATATTAACGCTTGTGGACACAACGACCATGTGGGCCGAAGCGGTTCCTATGCCAAGCTGTGACTCCAAACACGTTGCTGAAGCATTATTAGGAATATTCACACGTCTAGGATTCCCCCAAAGAATCTTGACGGACAACGGTTCACAGTTTCGTAGTAAACTTATGGAGGAGACATTTAGACTTTTTCATTCACGCCATATCTTTAGTTCACCATATTACCCGCAATCCAACGGACTTGTGGAGCGGTGGAACGGGACCTTGATTGGTATTCTGCGCAAAATTGCCCAGGAGAATACGGAGGATTGGGACTTGTATTTACCCGCAGCACTATTCGCTTATAGGGAGGTACCCCATCACTCAACAGGTTTTGCTCCAGCAACATTGTTGTTTGGACGACCAATCAAGGGGCCATTGGAGGCATTGCTACGAACATGGACTGATGATCATACAGACGATACAGTCGTGACTGCATCTACGTATGTTGCCGAGTTGAAGAATCGTTTACAACACAGTTGGAAACAAGCGAATGTCAATCTACGTAAAGCCAGACGAAGAATTGCTAGCTACTTCAATCGCAAGGCAAAAGATAGAGAGTTAGAGGTGGGAGAGAAGGTGATGTTGCTGCTTCCAACCAGTCAGAATAAGCTGCAAATAGGATGGAGAGGACCTTATGTAGTGACGGAGAAAATCTCACGTACCAACTACAAGATTTCTGTCAAAGGCAAGATGAAAGTATTTCACATAAACCTTCTGAAGAAATATAATGAAAGACCCTCAACCACCGAACCTGCACATCTGATGGCCATGAGTGTGGCTACTGAAGTCGAAGAAGGATCAACAATGGGAGTCGAGTACCCACTGCAAGCCAAAGAAACCTTTAAGGATGTGGAAATTAATCCCAACTTAACAAAGGATCAGCAGGAGCAGATTCGGGAACTTATGGTTATGTATGCAGACGTACTTACAGATAAGCCAGGAAGAACTGATTTGGAGGAATTTGACATGAAGTTAAATGACACAGTGCCTGTGCGAGTCAAGACTTACCCAGTTCCTTATGCAAAGCAAAAGACTTTAGAGGAAGAAATACAACAGCTACTCACCGCAGGAATAATTTCACCATCTGAATCACCTTACAGTGCCAGCGTCGTATTATTGAGAAAGCCAAGTGGAGAACATAGATTGTGCATCGACTATCGACAGCTCAATGCTATTACTGAATTTCAAGCAGAACCTCTGCCTGATCAGAACAAACTCTTCACAGCACTCAACCGAGCGAAGTACTTTACTAGGATTGATCTCAGTAAGGGATATTATCAGATTCCTGTAAAGGAGGAGGTTAGACCATGGTTAGCTTTCAGTACGCCTGGAGGACACTATGAGTTCAACGTACTTCCATTCGGATTAAGTAATGCTCCTAGCGTTTTTACACGTATGATGAGAAAATTACTTGACCCACTACAACATCCAGACATTAGTCACTTTATGGATGATATACTGATCGCAACTGAAACATTTGACAAGCATGTAGAAACACTACATCTTTTGTTCAGACGACTCAGAGAAACTGGATTAACGGCTAGGCCAAAGAAATGTCAAGTAGGATTCCAAGAATTGGACTTTTTAGGTCATAAGATATCTCATGGACTAATAACTCCACAGGAAGGAAACGTGGACAAACTCCAGAGAGCACCTCGTCCAAAGACAAAGAAGGATGTGAGATCATTCGTATCTTTGGGTGGATTCTATCAACGATACATTAAAGACTTCAATACTCTGTCAGCACCTTTAACGGATCTTACCAAAAAAGGGAACCCAGAGAAAGTCAATTGGTCTGCTGAATGTGAGAGAGCTTTCACAGCACTCAAACAAGCCTTAACCAATCACCCAGTTTTACATCTGCCAGATCTCAACCAACCATTCGTACTGCGTACAGACGCCAGTGACATAGGAATTGGGGCAACGCTGTTGCAGAGAAAAGGAGATGAAACATCAGAGCTATTCCCTGTAGCTTATGCCAGCAGGAAATTGAATGCAGCGGAGAAGAATTATAGTGTTATCGAGAGAGAATGTTTAGCTCTCGTATGGAGTGTACAGAAGTTTCAGGCATACCTATATGGAAAACACTTCACTGTACAATGTGATCATCAACCACTTATGTTTCTCGCAGCATCCAAAAATTTGAATGCAAGACTTATGAGGTGGTCACTACTTCTACAACCATACTCGTTCCAGATAGAATATGTCCCTGGAAAGATGAATGTGGGAGCAGACTTTCTAAGTCGACACCCAGTGTCTGATGAACCAGGTCAATCAGATACAGGAGAGAATACATTGGAGTAAATCATATAGAAAAAGCTTGACCACTGTAAATGCTGGAAACTTAGTTCCATACCCTAGAACAATCTGGAGTGGGGCTATGTGACATATTCACCTATCCATCATTTTCAGCGCGTCAACGTTACACAGCAACCCAGAGATTATCGAAACAATTACAGCACCGTAGAACATCGAACGCACTAAGCGATACTAATGACAGACAGATGCCAGGATAAGAATAGAAGGGTTAGCGTCAACAGAATAGAATGTGACTGGTAGAGACACATCACGTGGATATAGCGTCCCCCAGCTTGGGCGCCGCTTTAATAAAACCGCGCACTTCTATGACTTCAGAGCGAGCGAGCAGTCGCCAAAGCTATGTGTTGTCCAACTTTCAAACTTTTACAACGGGCAGTTTGATCTAGTCTGAGGTAAGCGCGTGATTCTCAGATCTAAGTGGTACCAAGATGTATAACGTAAAGGTATCCAGTGTTGTGCGTCCAATGAATTGTATTTTTGATAAAATAAATCTCTGAAAATGTGAAAAACTGCCGATCGCAACTTCAATACTGGCGCCACTTCCCCGGCGAAACCGACATCTTATAATTTCTCAAAACTGCAAAACTCTGACTTTCTACACTACATCTAACAACTTCACTATGTGCATATGACTATAATCTATCACAGAATAATGTACAAGATGAAATTTCCAATGCACTCAAATGCTTTTCATCAAAAACTTCTAGGAAAACGTTTCTGCAGAGATAGTCAGCTGGTGCAAACGAAACACTACCTTGCTTAAAAATGTACTTAATTCTGTCTATTTTGCAATCTAAAGAACTGAAACAGGAATTATACTCTTCCTTTTCTCTTTACGGATTGAAAACAAATAGTATTTGATAGAAATTAGTTTATTCATGTGTCAGATTTTATTTAGACAACGCACTACATCAACTGCATTGCTTAAAATAGGTTTATGTTCACAAACGTCATTTGTGATAGCCGACCTACTTAATCTGCTCAGACTAACGGGTGATAATTACCTTGGTCTATAGCCAACTGTGTCGCCAACAGAATGGACATGATATGCACTGGTAAAAGATGTAGGAGAAGTATAAGTAGACAGAGAGGAGGAGAGTATTAGGGAAAAATACTTTAAGTAATAATTTTTTTCTAATATATTGTGTCATGACCTTGTATAGATTACATTTTGTAACAAATACACATCAGAAATTCTGTATGTTGGACATGAACCACAATAAAAGCACACTAGATGAGTTAAACTCATATTAACTGATGTAGATGTGAGGACAATTAGTACAAGCTATGGAACCCCACACAACAGAAGTTAACTCAACACAATACACTTCACACCACACACCTCCACACCACAACAGCAGGAACAAGGAAATGATTTAGAATAGGAAGTAGTTGCCTTGGAAAGTACAGATAAACAATTATATACACAATGTAGAACAAATAGAGTAATGTGGATGTTTAAATGTATGCCATTTATACAAATGCATCTCATACTTGTGTTGATCTTGCCTGTCAGCTTGATTACCATGATTCAGGGAACATCACATTATCACTCTTATCTGTGTCTGACTGTACACTACTCACTGAACTATAGGTCCACTGAGGAAATGCATACAGCAGGTACCAGACAACAGAAGCTGCATCCAGTGTAATAATCTCTGACCCACCCCAAAGTAACACAACAATACTTCTTCTGATCTTATCATTTTTGTTTTGTTATGTTGTGTTCACACTATGAACATGCTGTAAAGGATTATACATACCTGTATGAATTTTAAACAGTGATGTCTTGGTGCCACACCTAACCAACAAGGAGGGAAGAGGAGTGAATGAGATGATCAACACCTGTGATGGCAGATGACTCCAGCCTTAAGCAGAGAATGAGAAGTCTTCAGTGAAGCTAAACTGGCCCAACCTGAAGTGGATCCATCAGACCATGGACCCAGGCTTATCCACATCTCATCACACCAGGTTTTCTTATCACTCCCACAAACTTCACCCTCTCAGAAAATGATTTTCTTGAATTATTGTTGGATGTAGAAATTGTTAACTATAACACATTTTGGTAGTTAAAATATCTCACTACACAATGAATGTTATTATTTATTGACTGACTATACTTGGTCCTATGAAAGTTTTTTTTTCTATTTCATTCTGTAAATGTTAACAGCTGATGAAAAAACAAAGAAAATGTCAAATAGGCCAAAAGAAACTGGCACAGTCAATAAATTTGTTTAAATGTGAAGATCTCTTCCACTTAATTTGTCAGTCCAGACTATCTGTGGGAAAATCTCTATCTTGTGTGTGGAACATGTCTCAATGCTCCCTTGTGTTTGTTGAATGTTTAATTAACAGATACACATTCACATAAGATAAATTCTTAGTTGGAGAGAGAGAACAGGAGACTCTTCATCTTTAACTGTTCCAAATCCATGTTATATTGCACCTGATTCTTATTGAGAAAGTCTTTTCAGACAATTTCTTAAGATGGAAGAAGGGGGTTCGTGAGCTATACCATTAAATACCAGGTGGAAAGACAGGGGACAAACCTAGTGATGACTTTTCTATTAAAAGAGGACCACACACCCTTAGACAAATAACCAAATCCGAGTCTGTAAATCTTTCAAGGGTCGTATTCTTGATCTATTTACATATAAGAAGAGGATGGGGCCCAGCTACCTTTAACAGAGATGGGTCATGCACTTTAGTGATTGCCAGTCCCTTCAAAATATACGACAGGATTATATAAGCGACCACCTACCCTGCTCTGTACTGATACCTTAGTCCAGTACAGTCTGGGCTCAAGAGGAAAGACTAACTAACTAACTTACACTCACTTTAAACAACACAATTATAATATAAAAAGTTTGCATATAATCCCACAAACCCAAAAAGATAAAGGATACTAAGTTCCTCTTCTCAATGTGATCCTGCCCGTTATAATTAATTTAGCTGTTACTGGCCCATTGGCCTGAGACCATAAATGTGTATGGGTTATGCTGAACATGTTCTCTTGTGATAGACATTGCACATCAAAGTTGCCTTCTATCATGAGATTGACATTTAACTTTCACCCAATTAATTGCTGAACAATCTTTTAAAAAAAATTGTCCGGCAAGGAAACGAACGATTGATATTTGACTTTCATCCATTTAATTGCTGAACAATTTAAAAAAAATTGTCCTGCAAGGAAACGAGCCTCGAGCACCCGCCCATCAGGCGGAGACACTACCAATTATGCTACTGACGACACGATTTTGAATCAACATCATCAACACCATCATCATAATCTTCCACTTATGTCGTTAAGCGTCGGGGGGAGGAATAATTTGCGTTCCAGCGCCCGGTGGGCGGCACTGGATAGGGTCATTCCGTTTGGTTGTACAATGTCTTTGATGTCGTCAATCCATTTTCTTCTTGGACGTCCTCGTGGTCTCGTCGCAGATGATCTTTGATGTAAGGCCAGAGATGGTAGTTGCTTTTGTTGCATTCTAACGATATGGCCAAACCACTTGATCTTCTGTCTTTTAATAAATGTGGCACAAGGTGTTGATCCCACAGTCTGTCTGATAATAGCATTTTTACTCGGTCTTGGATTGTTAAGTTGGCAGCTCTCCTCAGGCATCTCATTTCGCAGGTGTTGATTTTGCAAAGGTGTAATTTGAATAAAGTCCAGGTTTGAGATTGGTAGCATAGGGTTGGTGTGAATATGCTGTTTATTATCTGTCGTTTTGCGGACATAGATGTTTGGATCTTTCAGTAAGGGTGATAGGTGATATGTAAGTGCACTAACTAGCTTTTTGACACCTGATTTCAATTTCTCTGTCCAATCTGCCATCTTATGTGATCATACTTCCAAGGTATTTGAATTATTTAACTTGTTTCAGAGTTGTGTTATTTATCTGTATACTTTGAATTAAATTAAGCCCCGGATCACGCGTGTGAAGCGGGCGTGTAACCACGCAGCACACACTGGACACGCCAAATTATCACAACAGAAAACCACAACGTTACCCATCGTAGGCTATGCTCAAGATTGCCCAATCGCCGCTACTGACGTCCGTCAATCGATGGGACCCGAACGATCAGGACTTCTCACTGGCAAGGAGAATTTGATTATTGCTCACTGGATGTTAGGAGGCCTGGTGTTCCTTGCCAGTGAGAAGTCCTGATCGTTCGGGTCCCATCGATTGACGGACGTGAGTCGCGGCCATTGGGCAATCTTGAGCATAGCCTACGATGGGTAACGTTGTGGTGTTCTGTTGTGATAATTTGGCGCGTCCAGTGTGTGCCGCGTGGTTACACACCCGCTTCACACGCGTGATCCGGGGTTTGTTTCCGGATCCGGTCAGGGATATGCACTACTGACTAGCTCAAACGAGAGCGAAACTCGAGTATATTGTTTCCATATTGACGTGGATAGGCCTTAGGTTCATACCAGAATGCGATCAGCGTTGCCATTTGTGGGTTGTGCTCAATATTTAGATTAATTATGTGTTCTGTGAGTGTTTCCTAACATCAATCTGTTCAAATAAGGATGAACCTAAGACAGATCCAGCAAACCGGTAGGGAATCTATTTGTTCAAGTACTATTGCTCGAGAATTATGGAGGAAATTGAAAGAAAAATGCAACTCTATCTACGTTCACGCCGGAAACAACACGTCCAAGCCGAACAACAACAAGCGACTAACAACAACTACTAAACTTCGAAATACTTCAAATAGAAAGGAGATTTTCTCGACTTGGAATGTTACTGGTCTAGGATATAAGGAACCAGCTGTCGTAGAGTTTATGAAAAAATCAAATATTCAATTATTAGGACTCGCAGACACTAGGAAAAAGGGGCAGAACACGAAACGAACACATGAAGGTTACGTTCTTATATGGAGTGGCGTCGACCAGCGAGCTACAGCTAAACATGGAGTGGGTTTTTTGTTACATCCAGAATGGCGAAAGCCATTATATTATCAACACTAAATTTATTTTGGATAAGGAAGACACAAACAATAGATTGCACGATTTATTTCTTGGCATATTTCGCTGCATCTCGTCAGGTACATAATGCAGAAATCACACAACGTAAAGTGAATTAACTAGATAAATCCTTCAAACTGAAATATACACATGTTCGCACAGTAATGTCGATTGTCGTAGTAGGCAGAACTGTGTGTGCGCTTGAGGTTGGCCAGATTAGACTGGGTTTCTTCTATCTGGTTTTTTGTCAGTCGTCTCAGGTTTTTTCTTGTTTGACATATTCTGTCCGCCCTGAGAGATCTGAAATACCGGTGAGGGAATATTTCCGTCTTTAGGCATTCCTAGAGAAATCTCAATCGACACTTCGGTACCGATATTTTACACTTCAGCTTGAGTAATCCATCCAATCGCTTCACAGTTGGTAATGGGAGGCAACGTTTCAGAAATTCAAAACAATGTTTTCCCGTAATGTCAAGGAGACAGATGAACTAATTGTGATGGGTGATTTTAACGGACGAATAGGCACACAAAGAACACCTTGGGATGATTGCATGGGGCCATTCATTCAGCGACAAAGAGATTGATTGTAACAGCAATGGTCAACATCTACTCAACATATGCTCCGAACATGGACTAATAATAGCAAATAGGTTTTTTCAACATCGTCGTAGCCGCACCAAAACCTGGTATAAATGGAATGACATAGACCAGAGGTTCCCAAACTTGTGGCCCGCTGGATGTTAGTAAGTGGCACGCGAGGCGTCGTTATATAAAATAATATATTTTAATAATATCAAAAAATGCACTCGGAGCTTCCGGTCCGTGTGCGATAATTTACTCTGCTCGTGGTTGTTATATTCAGATATTATCGAATGCGCCTGTTCAGTTCGCAACCTTTAGTTGATCATACGATTTCATTCTGGCGACTATTGTCTGTCGAACAATTTGAACACTTGTGTTCATTCGCTCAGAGATACATTTGTCGTTTTGGTTCGACTTACAGATGCGAGCAGTCATTTTCCGCAATGGCTGTTATAAAAAACAAGCTTCGTTCCAGACTCACCGACAGTAACCTAGCTGCGCTTATGACTTTGGGCACAACAGATTTGTACCCAGACATTGATAAACTGGCATCTTAACTTAAGTAACTGATTATGAAGAACAGTTACAATTGTAAATTAATTATATTAATAGCGATTTTCGAAATTGATTTAAAATTTATTGTTAAATTAACCTTTGATTTTAAACCAAAACATGACCGCAGAGTAGTACTGACACTGACTGTATTTAAAGTTTTAGAATTTTGTTGACGAAAGTTAAGAAAGGTAAGAATGATATTGCACAAATTTTATAATTTTATAAAGTTGTGGCCCGCTTAACTACCGAAAATAGTAGAAATGGCCCTCAGCTTGAAAAGCTTGGGAACCACTGGTCTACACAAATATGTGTCTAGCAACAAATGCTCAATGGATTATGTGGTTGTTTCGGGATTTGAAATTTAAATATTGAGCACAACCCACTACTGGCAACGCCGATCGCATTCTGGTATGAACCTAAGGCCTATCCACGTCAATATGGAAGCACTATACTCGAGTTTCGCCCTCATTTGAGCTCGTCAGTAGTGCATATCCCTGACCGGATCCGGAAACAGTCCCGGATAACGCGTGTGAAGCGGGTGTGTAACCACGCGGCACACACTGGACACACCAAATTATCACAACAGAATACCACAACGCTACCCATCGTAGGCTATGCTCAAGATTGCCCAATCGCCGCGACCGACGTCCGTCAATCGATGGGACCCGAACGATCAGGACTTCTCACTGGCAAGGAACACCAGGCCTCCTAAATCCTGTGAGCAATAATCAATTGATTATGTGGTTGTTTCGGGATTTGAAATTTAAATATTGAGCACAACCCACTACTGGCAACGCCGATCGCATTCTGGTATGAACCTAAGGCCTATCCACGTCAATATGGAAGCACTATACTCGAGTTTCGCCCTCATTTGAGCTCGTCAGTAGTGCATATCCCTGACCGGATCCGGAAACAGTCCCGGATCACGCGTGTGAAGCGGGTGTGTAACCACGCGGCACACACTGGACACACCAAATTATCACAACAGAATACCACAACGCTACCCATCGTAGGCTATGCTCAAGATTGCCCAATCGCCGCGACCGACGTCCGTCAATCGATGGGACCAGAACGATCAGGACTTCTCACTGGCAAGGAACACCAGGCCTCCTAAATCCAGTGAGCAATAATCAATTGATTATGTGGTTGTTTCGGGATTTGAAATTTAAATATTGAGCACAACCCACTACTGGCAACGCCGATCGCATTCTGGTATGAACCTAAGGCCTATCCACGTCAATATGGAAGCACTATACTCGAGTTTCGCCCTCATTTGAGCTCGTCAGTAGTGCATATCCCTGACCGGATCCGGAAACAGTCCCGGATCACGCGTGTGAAGCGGGTGTGTAACCACGCGGCACACACTGGACACACCAAATTATCACAACAGAATACCACAACGTTACCCATCGTAGGCTATGCTCATAGCATATGCTTGAGCATAGCCTACGATGGGTAGCGTTGTGGTATTCTGTTGTGATAATTTGGTGTGTCCAGTGTGTGCCGCGTGGTTACACACCCGCTTCACACGCGTGATCCGGGACTGTTTCCGGATCCGGTCAGGGATATGCACTACTGACGAGCTCAAATGAGGGCGAAACTCGAGTATAGTGCTTCCATATTGACGTGGATAGGCCTTAGGTTCATACCAGAATGCGATCGGCGTTGCCAGTAGTGGGTTGTGCTCAATATTTAAATTTCAAATCCCGAAACAACCACATAATCAATTGATTATTGCTCACTGGATTTAGGAGGCCTGGTGTTCCTTGCCAGTGAGAAGTCCTGGTCGTTCGGGTCCCATCGATTGACGGACGTCGGTCGCGGCGATTGGGCAATCTTGAGCATAGCCTACGATGGGTTTCGTTGTGGTATTCTGTTGTGATAATTTGGTGTGTCCAGTGTGTGCCGCGTGTTTACACACCCGCTTCACACGCGTGATCCGGGACTGTTTCCGGATCCGGTCAGGGATATGCACTACTGACGAGCTCAAATGAGGGCGAAACTCGAGTATAGTGCTTCCATATTGACGTGGATAGGCCTTAGGTTCATACCAGAATGCGATCGGCGTTGCCAGTAGTGGGTTGTGCTCAATATTTAAATTTCAAATCCCGAAACAACCACATAATCAATTGATTATTGCTCACAGGATTTAGGAGGCCTGGTGTTCCTTGCCAGTGAGAAGTCCTGATCGTTCGGGTCCCATCGATTGACGGACGTCGGTCGCGGCGATTGGGCAATCTTGAGCATAGCCTACGATGGGTAGCGTTGTGGTATTCTGTTGTGATAATTTGGTGTGTCCAGTGTGTGCCGCGTGGTTACACACCCGCTTCACACGCGTGATCCGGGACTGTTTCCGGATCCGGTCAGGGATATGCACTACTGACGAGCTCAAATGAGGGCGAAACTCGAGTATAGTGCTTCCATATTGACGTGGATAGGCCTTAGGTTCATACCAGAATGCGATCGGCGTTGCCAGTAGTGGGTTGTGCTCAATATTTAAATGCTCAATGAGCTTTAATGCTTGTAAAAGTGACCTTTACTTACGACCTTGCTAAGTCAGGTGACAACTCCCTCCCTCTCTAATTTCCCAACACATATCTAATCAGTATCCTTTTTCTTCTTCTGCGTTCACCCGGAGAGTTTTTTTTTTCGGACGCGATTGCGTTGTGCCTGTTTACAGTAGAGCTGCGTTCTTGCGTCGTTATATCCGACACAATACTAACATTTGCAGATGATGTTCTTGCATATAGGCAGGGGAGAAATAGGGATCAAACAGCCCAGGAGCTACAGGTGACAGTAGACAAAGTGATTGACTGGTGCACATAAATGAGTGCTGTCATCAACGCGGAAGAGGCGGCTATGTTGTGGTGCTCTCTGGACAACAGGATTGTGAGAGATGATGCCCCAAGCCTCACGATAGATGGGAGAAGCATCAACAGAGAGAACAAACTGAAGTATCTGGGAATCACATTTGACAGGAGTCTGTCCTTCAAGGACCATGTGGAGACCGTTGTGACAAGATCTCAAAAGGGACTCAATGCACTTAAAACTATGGCTGCAAAGGACACAGAGCAGAGAATGCTCTTCACACTATATCAGCACTTGATCCTCTCAGTAATTGATTATGGACTAGGACTGCTCACTGTCTCAAAGAGTCAGTTGGTGAAATTATAGCGCATACAGAACGAAGCTATGCGGGTCATTCTGGCATGCACTAGAGACACCCCAGTAGTGTGTATGCGTTACATTCTTGGTCTGCCTACTGTTGCTGGTAGGCTCAAGGTGATGCAAGCGAAGGCATACCTCAGAGTAGCTGAAGACACAGATCAGCCACTGCATGAGGCGCTGGACGCAGTTAAGGGTCAGAGACTGATAAGAGGGAAATCATGGATGGCTCAAACGGAGGATACGATCAGACAGGTGCCCCTTGGAGAACATCAGGCGAGGAGAGGAGTGGGTCAGAGTGCCAGCGGAGCAGTCAGACTTGTGCAGAGTTATAATCACATTGAGCCGGGAGTGCAGGGAGTTGCCAGCAGGGGCCACGGAAGTGGAAATCCAGCAACTAATTCAGGATAATGCTCCCCCGGGTGATGTGATTATCTACACGGATGGTTCGGTGTTGAGAGGTAGGAGAAGTGCCTGGGGATTCTTAGCAAAAGCTAATCGTCGACGTTTGGTGCAGGAGAGCCTGGTGTATGATGCCACAACATCTAGCTTAAGAATGGAGGTAGAGGCGGTCAGTGCAGCTTTCCGCTGGATGGATAACACAATACATACACACATTGTGATTGTAACTGACTCAGAAAGCATGCTGAGGAGGGTGAGTACAGGCAGGCTTCGTGCAGAGTGGCTTGCTTCGCTTCGGAGGTCACGGGTAGCAAGCATTATATGTATCTTTTCTCCGGAGCATGCCGGTGTGCTGGGGAATGAACAGGCGGACAGAGTGGCTGGCTCGGCAAAGTTTGGTGGAGTATTGATGCATGATAAGGCAGACGTGGTTGCGGCCTTGTGGGAGCACGTGTATACCTCGGAGGGGCAAATGGATCACCATAGTCTGATAAGAATGAGGCAGCGAGGTGTGACGAAGGATCTGGCCGACGCTCGACGCTCAGAGGAAAAGCGAGACAGACATATAATCAGATAGCTACTGAAACTATTAGTGTTGGAACTCTTCGCTGGATGCTGAGGATGGAGACGGAGCGCTTATGGGAATGCCCCGAATGCTGTGATGTCGGTTCCTAAATCAATCAATCAATCAATCAATCAATCATATCCGACACATCCGACTTCTGCGGACATTTGTTGACCGGGTTAACCCTCCCAGGTAATCAGTATCCTATTTCACGACTTCGATGTTAATCGTTACCTATTACCTAGCCGCACAGGCCCAAATACCCCCTGCCCGAATTGGCCCAGATGAAAGGATCAATGAAATTTACCTGGGGAGACAGACAACACAGCCAAGCACTTAACTTCACGTGAGTAAATGTTGCATGCTCAGCAGGCGCCGCCATTTAGTCTTTGATTGCAATCATGATGACAAGTATGAAGTTTGATTTTCCAGTAGAATAATCACTTTGTACTGAAATCACTTTCGCGTGTGTTTGTTCACCTTCGATTTTTTGTTTTAGGTTTGATATATTTTAATGAGGAAGAAAACGGGGTCGGGATGGTGTGGTAGCGCTGTGGCTAGCAGTTGTCTAATGATCTGGTGGTTCGCATCCATCGAGAGATAGGGATTCAATGAAATTGACCTGCGCTTCCAGTTAAACCCAGCCTTAAGTGGGTTAAAAGTTAACTGCATATACTTTACAAGATGTCGCAGTCGACCCCAACATTTTTTGACTACATTTTCTTGGCAAGTTTATGTTCAGTAGTTTGCCATTGCTTTCTCAACGACCGGCACTGTTACTAGTTTATACAAACCGGGCGGTCTGCTGACAAACGCAGTATGCGGGATTACGAATTGTGTCCATAGCCTATTCGCCACAGAGACCGCTAAAGTTGGTACTAGAAACATATTCTGCGAGATAAAGGCTGCCGGTGTGATGTGGACTGCAGCATCCGTGGAGTGGCGACTGCTTTATAGAAGTATAGAGCTATCACCACATACCGAACACGGTTCATGGCGTGGTAAAGAGTCCGTGAAAAGAACAAACCAAAGATCGAACGAACGAAGTTTATTTTCAAAGAGGTGTGAAAAGCTGCATATACTTACGAATCCGCCTAGCGTATTGGTTATAATCTCGTTAGACGACCTGATGGTCATGATTTCGAATACAAATGGAGTCAGACTAGAAATTAACCTGGGGTCGACCCAGCTTAAAATAGAACGAGGAAATATCTTGATAAGTAAAGGCTGACCGTTGACACTGACCCCATCACCCAGCCAGTGCCTATTTTTTTCCCCGCATATCCTTTTACAGGACATCGTTGTCAACACCAGAATTTTACCGCTGTTGTTGATTTCTTGGCGAGCTTATGCTCAGTAGTTTTTGAGCGGCCGGCTCACTTATCCCGTATGTTACCAACGCGGCGAGAGCCGTTTCCAATTCTGGCGCGCTGCGTTATCCTACGTGGATAAACGGGATTACGGAGAAAGTCGATTAAACCTAGGCCAGGGAGACCGGCCAGTGCCCATTGGTCTATACAAATATGTGTTCAAGGGTTCGTCACTGACTGCTGCTGTATAGCACACTAAATCACACATACCCAATATACGTGAGGACATGGAATACATCCCTGTCAATTACAGTTATTTGCACGTCCTTTACTAGACACTAACCCCAGCATTTTGTTTCTGTTTGTTATTTAATAGGCAATTGATACGTCCAATAGATTCATCAAAACTTTAAAAACGCACAACATCTCAGCATACCAAGCGGCCGAGCCAGCCCTAATTCGGAAACCAACTATCAAACAAGTCTGGGATGCCTAACGGTAAAGGGCAGTGAAGGACAAGAGAAAGAAGAGAGAAAAAAGAGATGTTTGCCATTGCTGTTTGAACAACCGACGCTCATGCCTTAAAACCAACGCTTCCAAATTGTCTACGGCTGATTTCGAACCTACATGGTATTACGGTGAATTGTGGATTGTATGCACGACCCCTAAACCACAGCGCTGTTAGATGAAAATGAAATATGTGTACTGTTGGAATTTAACAGGACATCGCTGTCAATACCAGCATTTTACTGCCGTTGTTGATGTCTTGGCAAGTTTACCTTCAGTACTTTGCCATTGCTTTCTGAACGACCGGCTACCATGCCAACACGTTAAACCCCAGGGCAACTAGATCTGCTGCTAAATCGATCCAAGCAGGTATCGCGTCCGTAAATTCCTTAGAAACGGAGACTGCCTAAATGGTATTTGCTTGATTAAAAAGATTATTTCGAAGATAGTTCGTCCTAAGCGATTTACTTCAAGCAGAACTGTTTCTCGTGTGTTTTCTGTGATTATTGCGACATGTGTGTTCCAAAACTGTGGTGATGTTAATTGATTCAATGTTGCAGGATAATATATCGCCAAATGTAACCTCTCATTTTGACAGAAGGATGATATATCGCCATAGTAAGGTCATCGTGTTATTTGTTTTGTTTCGTGGTATCTTCCACAATTTCAATGCTCAGTGAACGGACATGTACATTATAACACTTGTTCATTTGATTGTGCAAGAGTGTTTGGTCCAAACCTACTTGTTTGTTTCGCAGTGAATCAGTTAATCCCGATTTTGAAGGAAATGAGCCTTTGCTAGTACAATATTTAGCCCGAGAATGAAATTGAATTGTGTTGCATGTGTGTGTGTGTGTGTGTGTGTGTGTGTGTGTGTGTGTGTGTGCGCGCGCGTGCGTGCGTGTGTGTGTGTGTGCTTGTGCGTGTGTGTGTGTGCGTGCGTGTGAGTGCGTGCGTGCGCGCGTGCGTGTTTGTGTGTTGACACAGTGTGTACACACTATATGGACTAATGTTAAAGGTGGCATAAGCCATTGCTATCAGTACAGAAACGCCAAATTTGTTATTTAAAAAAAGACAAGACATAAAGACAGATAAAAAGACAGTTAGACATACTAATAGACAGACTGAGTGACAATGAGATAAGACGTTGCAGAGAGATGAAAAGAGAGAGAGGCAGAGAAAGAATGAGATTGAAGGAGGGAGTGGAAGTGAGCTAAAAAGACAGAGATAGATAGAGAGATAGATAAATAGACAAACCGGCGGAGAGAGAAAAAGAGGGGGAAAGAGAGAGGGGGAGAGAGAGTGTGTATGTGTGAGAGAGAGAGAGAGAGAGAAAGAAAGAGAGAAAGAGAGAAAGAGAGAGAGAGAGAGAGATTTCGTGGTACCCGTTTCATTCTGGGTGGACAATTGGATGCTCAAGTAAATTGTGCAAATCTGGCTCTATGTGAACTCGAACCCGTGACTGCGGTGTCGGCAGGCTAGGGTGATATTCATTACGCTAATGCGGCTCTCGTGGCTGGATATAAGGCACTTTTAAACTGTAAATGTATATAGAAAAGCAAGATAAAGAGAAACTGAGAAGTGGGGATAAGAAGAGTGATAGAAAACAAACTTATATTGTGTCTTGAGATGGAGAGAGATAAGAGAGACAGATATACAGACTTAGATATAGAGAGATAGGTAGTGCAGTGGTTCTCAACCGGTGGGGAATTCCCCCCCCCCTCAGGGGGGAATTTTAGGGTTTCCAAAGGGGGGGGGGGGGAAATGAAGACCATTTCAAGATCGCGTTAATACAAGAACCGATTACTTGATATTGTTTTTCCCTTCATACTTTACAGTTAAGTACGTCTCATCATTTTAAAATTCATTTTATAAAGTCAGTAGACCCTCAAATCATGTTTTATGTGGATGTCTAGACGTGTTTTAGTATGTGCTATTAAATTTACCTTACATTTTTACTTATACTGTGTAGGGATGGGGGGGATTTTTAGATACGAAATATGAAAGTTGGGGGGGGGGGGAATAACGTTCTGAAAATACGGTGAAAGGGGGAGGGGCACGGGCCAAATATTTTATAGGAAGGGGGGGGGAAATAACGTTCTGAAAATATGGTGAAGGGGTGCACGGGCCAAAAAAGGTTGAGAACCACTGAGGTAGTGGGTTGGGGAGATGTAGAGAGCGGGTCAGTGAAAGGGGAATATAGTGGATGTCAGCGAGAGAGACAGAGTCAGAGAGAGATAGAGAACGAGAGATAGCGAAACAGACAGACAGAAAGAAAGAAAGAAAGAAAGAGAGAGAGAGAGCGCGCGAGAGAGAGAGAGAGAGAGAGAGAGAGAGAGAGAGAGAGAGAGAGAGAGAGAGAGAGAGAGGGGAGATCCTGTACCAATCTGAAAACTCTCACAAGCTTATCAGAGTAAAGGCGTATAGAAGTAGGATACCATATGCTCGAAACAGTTATGAAACATCAATTGTGTTAAAATACGAAAGAAAAAAAAACAGAAAAAAAAAAACAGAAAAACAGAAAAAATGTCATTTTGTGAAGCATAGCACGAATCAGAAGACAAGTATGAGGGGAGAACCTGTAAATTCTATTAGGGAATACCAGAACTTAGTTGTCATTTTGTCCAGGAAGCTTTTTAAGCTCAACTTGGCTGTTATCCGCGCCAGGACACGGAATGGGATGCAACCTCGCGGCACCTCACGGGTGCTCCCTGGACAGGAAATCAACGCGATGAAATTAACTTAGAGCCCATCAAACTAATTGACAAATCCACTCGTGAGAAATTAGCATTCAAATTAACAAGGCCCCGTATCCACAGTGCTGAGCCCGATCCCAATCTGTGCATATGAAGTTCCGTGTGGGCAACCATGTTTCCCTGGCACCCAAACTTTGTTTGGAGCGGCGCTGGCGGAGTGGCTAGATACGCGACTGCAGGGCTGATCGTCGTGAGTTCCATCAGCATCGGAGCTGATTCGGATTTTTAAAAGTTACGTGAATGAATCACCCAAAAAAAAACAAAAAAACAAAAAACAAACGAGAAATAGATTGTAAGCTTTACTGAAACACAATTACAAGAAACAAATTGGACGTTGTGGCTAAATCCTTCGTCAGCACAGAACAAACAAACACAAACCGACACAAAACTACATGAAACACACTACATGACAATATTAAGGGTACTTATCTGAATGTGTATCCTTGCTTGGAGCGACTGACACGTTAGACGACTATCAGTGGATTGTATGAACCGGATGTATGGTCAACGAGTCAAATGTCAATACCGTCAGAAGCTTAGGTATTGGCTAAGCCACCCGGCGGGAGTACAGGCGGGAAGGGGGTGAGGGTGGAGAGGCGCCTATGTAAGCGGAAGGTAAAAATATGGGATTGGCGAAGATGTTACGTGGGCTCCCAGGTCGACCCAGTTTAAAATTGGTACCATTGTGAAGTAAAGGCGGCTGACCTGATATTGACCAGATCACCCACCGAGTACCGATGAGTCTATAGAAATGTAGATCAAGAACCGTATGACCAATGCGCCATAGGACGTGTAAAAAAAAAGTCTTTTACCTGTAAACACAGACGCCATAAACAAAATATTGCTCGATTTCTTGTCTGGCATATTTCGCTGCATCTCCTGAGGGCATACTGCAGAGTTATATATGACATGAAGTGGACAGAAAAAAAAAAACTTTGGCTGAATTACTAAGTACATAGTCGTTGATATAGTTCGAAGATCGGTAACGTTAGCCTCACAGAAGTCTAGCACTTAAAAGTAAGTGTTTCCATTTGCATAGCAACGGCTGGAAACACCTAATAGATAATATTTCGATATATTTGTGTAATAGATTATTGTTCGTTGAATACAGATTACGAAATATATCTTGCTTGTTAATTGTAATTGCTTAAAAGCAAATGTTCTGTGATGGCCAAAATCGACATGTTATGGCCTGTTGACTGCACAGGCATTCCTGAAGAATGAGAACTCTCTTTTCAACTCACACTGGTATATATTCGGCTGCTCGATTTGCTAATAGTCTATCCGTTCTGCCTTTGTAAATCACTGGGCACTCACACCGGAATTGATACCTGCAGTTTGATTTGGTGTACGGAGTGAATGCTCTTTCACAGATAGAATAGGGGTCGTGGTGGTTTTGAGTCCTTTACCTACTTTTACAAACCTTGTGTAGGTCGTCATGGGGTGGGGGGGGGAGGGAGATCCTTTCTGTGGGGTTGCCTGTTTGTCTGTCTCTGCTGTTGAGTGTCAGTTGTTTCATCTACGGGACGGCTTGTGCATATTTACTCACTTGTAATATCTGTTCAGCCAGAGCTGCAACTTAGAGGCAGATAACGCGTTCCACGCTGTCCCGACATGCCAAATACAGGGTTCAAAATCAGCCGCGGACGATTTAGAAGAAGACCAACTTGCGTTAATTTACATGGTCTGAGCATCGGTCGTTCAGAAAGCAATGACAAACTTCTGAAATTAAAAAATGCTTTGTAAATCAAAAACTAAAAAAAAAAAAAAGGAAATGCTGGTGTTGATTGTGACGTGGTGTAAATGACAAGCAACTAACTTATCTCTTAATCTATGCTTCTTCATAATTGCCATAGCTTCACCAGCCCTCTATAGAACATCTCTTTTGCTTTAAACAGGCTCAATGTTTCTCCATCTTTCCCCAGTTTTCTTGCCTCGTGGATTGTCATGCTCAAGGTGTCATTATTGTCCTATATTCAACGTCGTGTTGTTAAACCCCTGCCTCTTCTCACGGGAACCATTTTCTATCACTCTTCTTATCCCCACTTCTCAGTTTCTCTTTATCTTGCTTTTCTATATACATTTACAGTTTAAAAGTGCCTTATATCCAGCCACGAGAGCCGCATTAGCGTAATGAATATCACCCTAGCCTGCCGACACCGCAGTCACGGGTTCGAGTTCACATAGAGCCAGATTTGCACAATTTACTTGAGCATCCAATTGTCCACCCAGAATGAAACGGGTACCACGAAATCTCTCTCTCTCTCTCTCTCTCTCTCTCTCTCTCTCTCTCTCTCTCTCTCTTTCTTTCTCTCTCTCTCTCTCTCACACACATACACACTCTCTCTCCCCCTCTCTCTTTCCCCCTCTCTTTCTCTCTCCGCCGGTTTGTCTATTTATCTATCTCTCTATCTATCTCTGTCTTTTTAGCTCACTTCCACTCCCTCCTCCAATCTCATTCTTTCTCTGCCTCTCTCTCTCTTTTCATCTCTCTGCAACGTCTTATCTCATTGTCACTCAGTCTGTCTATTAGTATGTCTAACTGTCTTTTTATCTGTCTTTATGTCTTGTCTTTTTTTAAATAACAAATTTGGCGTTTCTGTACTGATAGCAATGGCTTATGCCACCTTTAACATTTGTCCATATAGTGTGTACACACTGTGTCAACACTGTGTTAAGCATCAATTAATTATTTCAGCATTCGAGACGTCATGTTATTTATAAGCCAGTTCTCTTCCAAGTTTAGATATGGTGAAATATCAATATTTGTCTTATTCAGTATTTATTGGCTCTTTATGAATTGCTCGGATATTTCACGTTTAGTAGTTTGCCATTGCGTTCTGTATAACCGACACTGATGCCATTTAAATCAACGCAAAGCGATTTGCTTTCACGTCGACCAGCGCCTGAATTCGAACCTTCGACTTGGTATGTCGGGGAGTTGTAAAACTGCGCTCACTAACCCCAAAGCCACTCACTCCGATAGTTTTCTGAGGGGCAGTTGTTGTTGAATACATGTGGTATCTCGTTTGATCATTGGACATTGTTAATATTCAGTATTCGAAAATGGGAGGTGAACGCAGATTGTGACCCCGATACAGATCTCAGCGGTTGCATCTTTTTGTTTGTTCCCGATTGGTGGGGAGCTTGAGGTCGGCCCAGAGTTATAATATTGGTACATATATTTTTCAGAATGTTGTGAATAGGAAAGGCAGTGAGGAAAAGAACTGGCCAACTCACCTTATTGTGTCTTAGGTTAGTTTATGCAAACGCTAAATACATGATACCCCAAGGTCAGTGTTCATTTGAGAACTAGACGTTCAATTATCTATACCTTTCATAACAAGGTGATGTGTTGGCATATTTGTTGTTAGACCTGTACTTGGTTACTAGACCTTTCTGAGACCTACAGTGCTATAACAAGGTCATGTATGGGCGTGTTTGTTTCTGATCAGTGCTTGGATACTAGACCTTTCTGAGACCTATAGTGCTATAACAATAGTGGAATTAGAATTTGTTTTATTATTTTCTATAATTATGGGTTCAATCTCACGGAAGACCCTGAACAATGATTCCACGCTCAGATATTTAGTTGCTCATCGTTCAAATTACATATTTCACTAAGAGAGACAATATGGTGTGTTTTGGGGGCGGTACGTTAAACATCCGGTGTGTTGATGCTGAGGTGGGGGGGGGGGGGGGTTTCAATTCCTATACCGACTATCTGGACTAAAATGTTGCCTTGGGAATGTAAATTACAAGTACTTCAGAAGACGTATAGAGTTCGCCTGATGGCGAGGGACTCTGGTAATATGGAAAGCTAATCCACGCGCATAATTCAATTCGTTCCTATCAGAAGTAACATGTCTGGACTATGCTCGAGTTTAAAGAGAGCAAGCACAACAAACAAACAAACAAACAAACAAACAAACAAATAAAAAAACAAACATAACAAACAAACAAAAAACAAATAAACAAACAAACAAACAAACAAACAAACAAATAAATAAACAAATAAACAAACAAACAAACAAACAAACAAATAAACAAACAAACAAACAAACAAACAAACAAACAAATAAAAAAACAAACATAACAAACAAACAAAAAACAAATAAACAAACAAACAAACAAACAAACAAATAAATAAACAAATAAACAAACAAACAAACAAACAAACAAACAAACAAACAAACAAACAAACAAACAAACAAACAAACAAACAAACAAACAAACAAACAAACAACTAAACAAACAAACAAACAAACATAATAAACAAACAAACATAACAAACAAACAAACAAACCGTTGTGCTTGTAACTTTAAGTCTTCTAATTGTCTAGCTTGGCTTTTGATTTTCACTTATTACCTTTGCGTTTATAGGTGCCAATCAAATACTAATGAATTTATTAATAAGTGCGGCGTGTATGATTTAAACACAGAGACTGATGACGCCAGGTTTTCACATTTTTGATTCGCTGCTGAACATTCGCACGCAAATAAAGATTAATCTCTGACCCAAATGGGTTCATTAAATATCATAATAGCACAAATGTGTCAAACATTGTCTTCCATTAATTGCCGTGTGATATTTTCATCAGGTTCATATTTTATTTTCATTGAATTTGGAAATGCACAAATGACAGCTCTTTTATATTATTTTGGTTATAAATAAATATAGCCGATTCGGGGTATGACGTGGCCTCAGATGTCGTTCATGTGTTATTGTCCGTTTATATTTACCGCTGACAGCTACATTGTCTTTATTCTTTAGTCCTCTTGTGTTTTCATACTTGAAATCTGCGAGTTAGTGAAGGTCGCCATTGCTGAATGAATAAGAGCACGCGTTCTTAAACATCCGGTGTGTTTAGGCCGATGTAGTGGGTTCCATCCCAACACCGGTCTATTTGATTATAATGTAACTTCTCGTACTTGATTAGGTAGGAAAATTATAAGTACTTCTGAAGTCAGGGTGAGTACGCCTGATGACGACGGACAATGTTATTAGGGACAGCTACCCACAAGCAAAAACCAGTTTAGTGCACTAGTAGTAGTAGCAAATGTATGGACTGCACTTGAGTTCAAAGAGCGAACGTAAAATATAAACAAAAACAAAGCACCAAACATTTAAATGCTTTCTGCGTAATTCTGTTTATTTCACGCGAATCCATTTGGTTAAGCCTGTTGTTTGCGTGTCTGTGCGTTTTCTTGCTGTTCTTTACTGATGAACGCATGTCGCCGCAACGCCCAATACATTTTGCATTTGTGCTTTGTAAAGCTGCCTATTTTTGTTGTTTTTCCACCCCCGCCCCCCAATCTATAGCTTTACCACGTTTTAACCCATCGCAGTTATAATTGTAGCGCTGTAGTGAGATTGAGGGGGGGGGGGGGGAGGAATGGCGTGTAAAAAAGAAACTACACATTAGTCTACTATAGGGTGTATTTTTAATGACTGTGCAGTGTTTGAAAATATTGCGGTCCAAGTTTTGTATTCACCCTCTGTAAAGTTCATGCAACATAATAGATAAATACAAAACTTGGATCGGCAATATTTTCAAAGACGGCACAGTCATTAAAAATACACCCTGTATAATGATGGTCGACGTTGGACTCTTGTAGCTCGAGCAGTCGACACGCCTCACTATCTCTCATCAAATGCTAAATTTCTGCCCTCAGGTGAACACAGCAAAGCATTTCGTACCCTGTATTTTACGAACAATACACGACTACTCAAATACACTGAGGCTTGTGCAGTTAGGGGTCTGAAACATAGGTTATACAGACATAAAGACTTCACCGTGACTGCAATTACCGTGGAGATAACAAACGATCCCCATTCAAACAGTATCAGGGGCTATGTCTGCTATATATTTAAACCAAAATGTTATTCATCTATTCACGTCAAGTTATGTATAACTCTGCAATATGCACCTGGTGAGACACAGCGAAATCTGCCAGGCAATAAATCGTGTAACCTTTTTTTTTGTGGCTTTGGTATTTAAATCCAACTACGTATGTTTAGGGGAAGCTTACAGCACGTGTTGTTACACAGCTTTGCTTACATTTCTACAATTATACATTAAATACTTGATATCCTGAAATAGGATCGATATGGCGAAGATAGCCTTTTGCAAGATGGAAAACACACTGACCAATAAAAAGATGTCATTTGCAACGAGACAAAGAGTGGTGAAGTGCTACATAGAACCTGTACTTTTGTGTGGATGCGAAACGTGAACAATGAGCAGACAGGATGGAACACGTCTAATGGCTGTGTAAATGTGGTTTCTGAGGAAAATGCAAAGCATACCAAGGACAGACAGACAAACCAATGACCAAGTACTACTAGAAGAAAATCAAAACTGTAAACTGATTAGAGAAATTAGACGTAGAAAGTCAACATATTTGAGCACATTATAAGAAGAAAAAAAACTAGAAAACCTGGTGACAACTGGCGTGATTGAGGTGACAAGAACAAAGGGAAGGCAGAGAAGTAAATATCAGGATGGCTTGACCGCATAGCATGGTCGGGACAAGGACACTTATAGGATCCACGACTCCAGTGATCATGTGAGCTGGTGAAACTTTACCTCACACGCTTATCGGCATGGCATATGATGATGATGATCCTGAAGCAGGCTTTTCTTACACTTTCAGTTATGTTGAAATGTGACTGTTTTGTTAATGCTCTATGTTTGCGTATCCTTTTACAGGACTTAGCTGTCAACAGCAGCATCTTTCAGCTGTCTGTTGATCTCTTGGCAAGATTACGCTCAGTAGTTTGCCATTGCTTTCTGAGCGGCCGGCTCAGTATCCGCAAGTCACGAGCGGGGGTCGAACCACCTCAGTTCTCGCTCCGCTGCGAGACTCTGCGTGATAAACGGGATTACAGAGAGAAAGTGTTGTAACCCCACAGCCAGAGAGACCGGCTAATGCTCTATAGAAATCATATTTTAAAAAAAAAAAAAAAAAAAAAAAAAAAAAAAAAAAAAAAAATAGTTAGTTGCATATCCTTTACAGGACATCGCAACCAACCCCAGAATTCTTTGGCTGTTTGTGATTACTTGGAAAGTATACGCTCAGTAGTTTGCCTGCGTAAAATGAGACCGAGCCATGTGGATAAAACCCGGTGCAATGGAGTCGATCTTTTTGCCTTTGAAATTATGTTTTCCTCAGGGGGACATTTGTATGGTTGTGCTCCAAATAAAGTTGTTCATATATTGTTTTGTTTTTTTATTTTTGTTTTGGGGGCATCTGATTTGAATCTCTGTCTGACCAAGCTACAGTTGTCAATTGTTATATTTTCAAGTGCCCTCATACCTCCACCCTTATTAGTACCCATGAGTATTTCTAACGCTTCTCTACCCAGCCCCCCTTCTCCTAATTCACACAAACGTAAACAGCTATAACTGCCAGTGCGTGATGACCTAAATGTAACATAATTTGCAATCCGTGACAACGTGACCGACCAGCCTGCCATATTTCCACTTGCACTGGCAGTTAAAAATGTATCTCATCCCACGGACAATCAGTCAAGATCTTTGCCCAAGAACGATAACCTGGTTCTTGTGCTAACTACTCTCCCCTTGAAACTTGTGAAGAGATGTGGTGAGCGGGTGACATTCCACATTCCATGATTGCGCTCTCCGACATTCAAGCTGTTCCATAACGCTGCAGCACAGCCAAGGACGCGTAAGCCATCTTTAATTAAAATTAATTACGCCGTAAGGTCCTGTGAAACATCGACGAAAGAAAATGTCATCTTCCTGGAATTGATTGGCAAAAGATACATACCGGAGTTCTGTCAGATAAAAAGGTAACTGCAAATAAAATACCACAGATTTTGGGGAACCTTTAAGGCTGTGGGGATACATTTATAACTGTATACATCTCCTTCCTCTTCCCTCTTTCTTGGGGTGTGATTTGAACTTAGCTAAGCAGTCAACAGGTCAGCGTGTCCGCCATGGTCACCTGTTTGTGTCAGGTTAACTTCCTTTAGACGGATTCCATTCAAATCTCTATCTACCCGTGGCTGGGTTTTCTTTGCCTAGGTTTTCCTTCCTAGCAGTTTTGCGAGTATAGATGCTTCATGGCCTACTGTTTGCGATTTCCAGCTGTCGTGGGGCTTTAAAGTGCACAATCTGTACACGGTATCTCCTGTTTTTCGTCCTTTTTTGAGACGGCAATGTATCCGATCACATTACCCAGGAAATCAGGCGGACGCTTACTATCAGTAGAGAACCAGTTGTAGTTAACTGCTGCTTTCTTTAAATATATTTGGGCAGACATCTGAAGGTGTGAAGAAGAACAACACGTGAAATAAATGTAACGGTGTGGAGTCAGCAGAAGTAATAGAACCAAAATTGCATACCACAGAAGCTGAAGACGGGGGCAACTGGTTGGAGTTTTTCAGAAATTGACTATTTAAAACAAAAAAATGGGATAATGTGAAATTAACTGCAGTGATTTAGGAATAGAGAACTATTTTGGTGTACTGCCAGTTGAAATAATACGATTAATGTTTTTATCACTGCAGTACAAAACCATTGTGATTGTGTGTGACTGGTTGAAACGCTGTGGATATTTCAACCAATACAAATAAAAACATCTTGGGGTGAAATAATGGAATTGGCACAAATTGAAAGATTATTAAAATGCGACTTTATCGCGATATTTTCAATAGTTTAGTTATAAGGAGTGTATAATTGATAGAAGTTGAGCTATCAGAGAAAAGAGGGAGGGAGAAAGGGTGGGGGAGGGAGAGAGAGAGAGAGAGAGAGAGAGAGAGAGAGAGAGAAAGAGAGAGAGAGGGGGGGAGAGATAGAATAACAAAACAGAGAGAAACAGACAGATTAGTGAGTGAGAGAGATAGAGAGAGAGAGAGAGAGAGAGAGAGAGAGAGAAAGAGATGGGGGGCAGAGAGAAACAGACAGACTAGAGAGAGAGAGAAAGAGAGAGAGAGAGAAAACAGAGAGATTAGTGAGAGAGAGAGAGAATAAGAGAAGCAGAGTGTGAGAGAGCGATGGATGGAGTGACACAGGGAGAAAGAAAAGTGCACAGACAATTGACCGACACAGACCGAAGGACATTGATGGAGACACGAGGGAAAGAGAAAGAGACCCCGAGACATTGATTGACTCAGAGACAGAGATAGAGAGACATTGATGGAGACAGAGAGAGAGATAGAGAGAGACAGAAAGAGAGAGAAACGCAGTGACATTGAAGGAGATAGAGAGAAATAGAGAGACATTGCTGCAGACAGAGAGACACAGAGAGACAGAGACACACAGAGAGAGAGAGAGAGAGAGAGAGAGAGACCGCGAGACATTGATGGACTCATAGATAGAGACAGAGATACATTGATGGAGACAGAGAGATACAGAGAAACATTGATGGACAGAGAGAGAGACCCCGAGACATTTATGGAGACACAGAGAGAGACAGAGAGGCATTGATGGAGACACAGAGAGAGACAGTGACACATTGATGGAGATAGAGAGAGACATTGATGGAGACAGAGAGAGAGGCAGAGAGATATTGAAAGAGACAGAGCGACCGAGAGATATTGATGGGAACACACACTCACACATACAGAGAGAGAGAGAGAGAGAGAGAGAGAGAGAGAAGGAGAGAGAGAAAGAGAGAGAGACCGAGAGATATTGATAAAGACAGGGAGAGACAGAGACAGCGAGACACTGAAGGAGATAGAAAGAGTACATCAGAGAGACACAGTAAGATGCAAGCGATGCGATGTCCCATAATCGACCATAACCTCATAAATTGCTCTACGGTCACGTGTATCTTATCGAAACCTGTCACAAACAGCTATGCCCTCCTCCCATCTCTCAATCCCGCACTTTCTTTACTTCCTCTATTCTATTTTCTATTGGTAATTAATCTCCAAACTTAATTCTGCGGACGTCGGTGAGGGAAAATTATCCTTGTTAAGACGGCCAGGTCTTGCCGGCTCTTCTGACAAGATGACGTCAATTTATGGCGTTTCACAGCTTCTCAACTCTCACGCAAGGATGCGTTCTGGACAATCACAACATGTAATTAAAGAAAATGGATTAGGGACTTTCTGTTTTATGAGTCTGGCTTTGGATTTTGGCTGCTCTATAAGAGCTGTTGTTATCTCTTTTTGTTAGTGTTGACCAAATTACAGCTCTAGTCCATCGGCGGTTGTTCTTCCGTTTCCGCTATTCTGGAATCCATAATTGTTTAGACGTTCCACAAACGATTTTCAAACTAGAATTTTCTTCAGAACGCGGATCTTGCATGACCGAATGGATAGTTTCTCCAGTGCTTTATGTTAACTCTATCGTGTTCTGACAACTGCTGCGTTGAATTGGCTGAGTGGGCGTTGTAATGTAATGAGTGTGTGGCCGTCGTAATGTAATGGCTGTGGGGTCCGTTGTAATGTAATGACAGTGTGGGCTTTGTAATGTAATGTATGTGTGGGCTTCGTAATGTAATGGTGGTGTGGGCGTTGTAATGTAATGGTGGTGTGGGCTTTGTAATGTAATGACAGTATTGGTTTTGTAATGCAATGTATGTGTGGGCGTTGCATTGTAATGACAAAGTGTGCGTTGTAATATAATGTATGTGCGGGCGTTGTAATATAATGTCTGTGTGGGCGTTGTAATGTAATGGCTCTTTGGGCGTTGTAATGTAATGACTGTGTGGGCTTTGTAATGTAATAGCTGTGCGGTCTAGAAAGACCATCACATGCTTGCTTGCTTGTGTTCGTTGGCTTGAGCTCGAACGCGAAGTTCTGTATGTCGGATGAAGGCATCCTGTTGTCCAGCATCAGTGTAATGTCATACCGGACTGAGGTTTGCGTGAGTATCCGTTGTCCCATGTCTGGCTTATTGGTGTGCATACTGGTGGTTCCTCGCCGTACAGGCAGACACTCTCCGACTTCGAAGGAATCGGCGATCCTTCTGACTTTAACCAGGACCCCGAAGGGACCTGTTGCCCAGGACGCTCGACAAGGACGCGTCAATTGGTCTTGGTATATAACCCGGCCATGGTGCCTTGGAAACACCTCTTCGTCCCGTCCATCACATGAACTCACTGGACTGATCAAACGCATTTTCGATAATGAAATAGTCATGGTATTGGTTAAGAAAGACTGGGTTAAATTATCAGATAGAAGGGGCAAAAGGTACCAAATAGATAATCCATGGGGAGCTGCTGGAATACAATGGTGGTAAGCGTGCATGTTGATCCGGTGGCAATGTGTTCCAATCCCCACAGAGACAGGTTGTTTAAATTACCTGGATTAAAATCTTGACCCAGCCAAAAATGGGTAACAGGAAATGCCATGGGGAGTTAATTGGTCGTTGTGATATTGACTATATCCATCGAATGCCGACTGGTCTGAAAAAATATAGAATGGCATTATATACTCAATACACCTCAAGGAGTGGAACAGGTAAAATATGAGAATGGCATTATATATTCAATACATATCAAGGCGTAGAAAAGGTAAAATATGAGAATGGCATTATATATTCAATACATATCAAGGCGTGGAAAAGGTAAAATATGAGAATGATACAATATACATATTATACCTCAATGCGTGGAAAATGCAAAACATGAGAATGACACCATATATTCAAAACCACTCTGGGCGTGGAAAAGTTCAAAGTACATGACGGACTGGCACAATGTAAAAATAACACTGGGTCGTGAGTGCAGAGAATGGGCAGCGGGCCGTACTGAGTTTGAAGTGCAACAGCTGATCCAGAGCAACACACATCAAGGTGACATAGTCATCTACACTGATGGGTCAGTGGTGAGAAACAGACGTAGTGGCTGGGGCTTTATTGTAAAGGCTAATGGGCGAGTTGTGAAAAAGAAGAGTCTGGCATATGAGACTACGACCTCCAGCATGAGAATGGAGGTGGAGGCAGCGGCATTCCGGTGGCTAGATGAGACTACTGCAACACACGTTGTATTCATTACAGATTCACAGAGTATTCTTAGCAAGGTAGAGAAAGGAATGTTTCGTGTGGAATGGCTCTCGTCGCTTCAGAGGTCACAGATAGTGAGAATTGTTTGGATATTTTGCCCTGGCCATGCGGGTGTACGGAGGAATGAACAGGCTGATAGGCTAGCAGGGAATGCACCTCTTGGTGGAATTTTGCCTATGGACAAGGGGGAGGTGGTCGTGAGCTTGTGGGACCAGGTGGAGAAGGCGGAGGAACAGATTGAGAACTCATATGTGGAAAGAATGAGATTGCGGGGGATCCTGCAGGGGATCTGGAGGAATCTCAAAACTGAGAGGGAAGACCAGGAGAACTTTTAATCAGATAGCGGTGGGAACGATTAGTAGTATGACTCTTCGCTGGCTATTGAACGAGGGGACGGAGCACGTATGGGAATGTCCTGAGTGCAGTGGTGTCGGTTCTTAACTCAATTCAACTCAACTCAACACAAAGGTAAAAATGAGAATGATAGCATATACACAATATAACTCAATGCGTGGAAAATGTAAAATATGAGAATGAAACCTTATAATATATACCACTCATCACGTGGAAAAGTTAAAATATGATAATGACACCTTATATTGTATACCACTCAGCACGTAGAAAAGGTAAAATATGAGAATGGCACCTTATATTATTTACCACTCAGCACGTGGAAAAGGTAAAATATGAGAATGGCACATTTTATTATATACCACTCAGCACGTGGAACAGGTAAAATATAAGAATTACACCATATACTCAATACACCACAAGGCGTGGAAAAGGGAACTTTACGGTAGTTTACTTTTTAGGTGGTGTATGAAGTGAGTAACACACGTATAGAATGTTGAGCTTGGTACAGAGTTACGAAGGAGTTTGAGTCATGAATATGAGTTCAAGAATCTAAATCAATGCTCTAAAGACATTTCAATGCTTCGTGCATACCCTACTACATTAGCCAACAAAGAGCTCCCATTCCGATGGTCTCTGTGATGGCCTGATTAAAATAGCATTAAGCCTGCATTAAGTAGAAGATAAAAAAAACAAACGAAAAGAAGTTATGTGAATAAATAATCACACTGAACAGAAAAGAGAAAAGAGAACTTAAATATAAAGAAACAGCAGGGCAAGCCACCTATCCAGAGCATGGTACAAAGGAACGAACCACTTGGCTTCAGCGATGACCTTCAGATTTCTATGGAATAATTCACTAGTGATCTCAACAACCCAGTTCGCAAACTCTTTTTTTTCTTCATATCCTTTACAGGACATCGCTGTCAACACCAGCATCTTTCAGCTGTATGTTGATTTCTTGGCAAGATTACGCTCAGTAGTTTGCCATTGCTTTCTGAGCGCCGGCTCACATACCCTGTAAGTTACCGATGCGATTCGAACCACTGCTGATTCTCACCGTCATCCCGTTACCGACGAGAGTATACGAGATTACGGAGAAAAGTCATAACCTCTAAGCCACGAAGCCGGCTGTTCGCAAACTGGAGACAATAAAAGTCCGGGGAAGACAAAGTGGACAGACATGCCTGAGGAACTCAGCAGTACTGGGTCTAGCGTAACCAGATGATAATGACCCCAGGACCTCTAATGTAAGACTTGACACATTTAGTTAGTTGTAGATCCTTTTACAGAACGTCGCAGTCAACTCCAGCATTTTTATGCTGTATGTGATCTCTGCTGTTCACTAGTTATCCATTGCTTTCTGAACGACCGGCGCCCATACCATTTCGTAAAAAATCAACGCAAGGCTGTCTGCTGCCAAATCGCCAGCAGCTGTGTTTCGAATGCGGTATGCGGGATTATGAACTGCGTCCATAACGCCTTCGCCACGTGACACAGAGATACAGAAGATAATCCCCTTGCCCAATGATTCTTGAAATGAGTAAAAATAAAAGGTAAATTACTCTTTTACAAGCGTATTTGGTCTGTGCTGCTTACCACATATTCCTACAGTAAAATGGGCATTCTATATGTGGTTTGCTCATGTCACTTTGGCTGCCTGTACTCCCAAGAACATTTCCTAGCACTGATTTTACTTTGTTGTTATTGTTAAAGGTCCTCTTTAGGTCGTTATTTCTTGTAGATCTTTATTCTATAAATTTCATTTTGAAACACGAGTATACACATTCAGTGTGTTGAGGTTCTGCAGATTACTTTCCATTTCTATTGTTCTATTGTCCAGTGTTTTGGCATTACAGTTTTTGTGGCTTATGTTTTTCTATTTTTCTGGGCTCAACATGGCTACGTCTTACCCATAACCAATTTCCCTGCCATTGTCATTTCTGTCTATTGTGGCATTTGGCCATCTAAATTTCTCTCTTGATTGTAGCACACTTTCTGTTAATATTATGTTTCCCTCTCCATATTGCTTGAACAACTCTGGTAGTTGTTTTATACTCACCTACAATTCCATTGTATTGTGTTTCTCTTTTTCTGTAATCTCACTCACTATTGTGTGAGTACGTCAGCAGTGGAAGGTCAGGGGTAACCGACAGATTGGACAGTGAGCATACAATTGTACAGGCTACAGCATCGCAAGGCGTATACATATTTTATTGGAGTTGGAAAACAATGGAAGATCCTGTCTACTAAATCATTCTACATGACACCGTTACGACTCATGGTTGGAATTATGGGATAAAGAAGTGGGATTATATGTTGCGTCCATGTTTCTGCGCGCAACTTGTTTCTACATACCACCGAAAGAAAAGATTGATCAAATCAATATAAAAAACCATCAACACTAACTCAAGACTATTGAAACTCTATAGACAGACCAGAAGAAACCATTATTCTGCGCCTCAAAACAGGCCACAATAGATTACATAATCGCACGTATACACAATTCAAGACTGGCGAATCAGCCAATTGAACATGAGGATTGGCGCCGCAGACAGCCGATCCCATACTCTAAAACTGCCCAATAATCAACATATCTAGGGAAACCTTCTGGCCTAGAGAAACAAAAGCGAAAGATAAACTCTATGGACCACTGAGTGAGCTAAAAAAAAAAAAAAGTCAGTGAAATTGATACAAGAGACAACATTGCAAAATAAATGTCTCGGAAACTGATTGCATTGACCATAATGAAGGTTACAATGGCTGAGAAAGAACAGTGACAAAAGGCTTGCTTCCTAGAAGAAGAGGCATTGGTCGACCACCACGAAGATGAACACAAGGCATTACAGACACCTTGGGGACGAAGATGCCGGAGACGGTAGGACCGACAAGAGATTGAACAACCATAGGCCGTGATGAAAGCATCCTTCTGCAAAGAACATGCCACATGATGTTGATAATAATGATGAATGAATCAACCCCCCCCCCCCTAACAAAACACCAAAAAAAAAAAAAAAAAAAAACGAGAAGTAGATTTTGATCTTTACTAAAACACGATTACAAGAAACAAACTGGACGTTACGGCTAACGCTTTGTAACAGAAATAAAAACCGACACAACTACATGAAAAACACTACATGAAAATAGAAAGGTTACTTATCTGTATCCTTGTTGTGGCTGGATACGTCTTAAACGATCAAGGCATTTGATGACTATCAGTGGATTGAATGGTGATGATGATGATTTTTGTCAATGGCCCTGAGTGGATATCATTAAATTCCCTGTAGACATTCTAGACGACAAAAGGGGCAGAGTGACGTCGATATATTCAAGGGTGTACATTATGTCGTCATCAAATATCCCACATCACCTTTGTTAGTGATATCAAAGTACACTGGGAGGCATTAAGAATGTATTTCAGTATGCCCAATAGGACTTCCCACTATACCAGCTTCGTGTGACCCAAGAAACCTGAGATAATTTTATGTCAGTACTAAACCCCGGGTCCTTTAAATTATGCAACGCTAAATCAACCCTGACTTCAAAATAGAGCGCAATGACATTTTCCCGTAGAATTTAGTTCCTCTTAAATTACGGAAACGAAGTGTATAATTCTTAGGCATGCAGCCCAGCAACTTTACCATCTGTTTCCATTGCCTTTGTGGGATTTTAAATGGCGTGTTTTAAACAATATACTCGCAGCAGCTGCAAGAATAATCCATGAGATAGCCGAACTTCAAGCTATTGCTCGTGTGCGGTAAAGGTCGTCAAACTCTGCCATACATTATATGGGCGGAGTAATACAGGAGTTCACTGCCTGGGTCGACGGCGTTACTTCGTGAAGTTTGTTATTTAACTAATGAATTGCAATTTTCGTAGAATGTTTAGCGTGAGAACTGGACTGGTCTTAATTCAGGAACATGAACTATATGGTACTGGCATCAAGTGGTCTGGATCCCTTGTGTGTCCTTGCTAAAAAAAAAGTAAGTAAAGACCCATTTTAAACACCATAAGGCGCACTGGGCATATAACACTAGACCCATAATTTTATAGAGCAATCAGCACTCCAGAGATGATGTGATTAGTATCACGTCACCTGCCTTTACTACCTATTTTACTTTACTTCTTTTACTTTACTTTACTTTTATTTTATTTTACTTTACTTTATTTCTACTTTACTAGATTTATTTTAACAATTCGAATCTGCCCCGATGCAATTGGAACCCTTGACCACCATAGCGGTAAGCCAGCGTCTGGCCACTAAACTTTCATGAGTTAAATAAAAGAAATGTGGTGGTAAGTGATACATTAATAGATTTAGATGGTCACATGTGTACAGATCAAAATCTGAAATCCTTTCAACAATGCACAGGTTAGATGTAAACTCTTTCTAATTTGAGATGCGAGACGTGTATTTCTTATGTGAGCAGTGAAACTGGTGTTTCTCATGTGAAACTGGTATTTCTCATGTGGGACTGGTATTTCTCATGTAAGATTCGTGTTTCTCATGTGAGACGTGTATTTCTCAAGAGAGAAGTGTATTTCTCATATGAGACGTGTAATTCTCATAAGACGTGTATTTCTCATATGAAACGTGTATTTTTCTTGGGAGACATGTGTTTCTCACCATAGACGTGTAACTCGCACGTGAGACGTTTATTTCTTTCAAGAGACCTGATCTCCAATTAAGTTCATCCACAAATATTACAAGCTGCCTCGGAAATACTGCGTTTTGGGTTTATAGATACTGTCCATACTCTTGTTGTCAGACCCGAATGGACGAATCCGGCAAACCGCAGTTAGCCGTAATTGACAGACTGAGAGGGACAATAGAAATCGCACCAGCTGACGTCACAGGCATGAAATCTACCAAATGAGAAAAAATAATTTAAACAACACAAAGGGAAAGAATATAGAACCGCAAAACCCATACCTTAATTTTTTTTTAAAACGCCTCATAAGGCAAGTTGAACGAGGTCGAATTTTTAAATTAACTAATATACACGTTCTCTAGACGAAATAGATTGTTCTATGCCTTCTTTAGACATGTAAAATTACCACTCTATGCGTCCACTATGAAAACATCACAGCTCTATGCCTTCTTTAGGCGTGAAAACATCACTGTTCTATGCCATCCTTAGGTGTGAAAACATCACTGTTCCCCCATACGGGGGAACAAAGAATAGTAACACTGTTGCCTACCATGCGACTAAGGAGGCCATGGTTCCGTAGCCCTGCTACTGAGTGAGTGCGTGGCGCGATACTGTGAGCTGTGAATTTCGTGTGGAATGCTTTTGCATCTGTCAGTGGTTGCTTTTCGTGTGAACTGCATGTTCGGAACGATGATGGCCGGCTGTTGCTGGATTGACTAGTTTGCCTTTTCGGTTCACGAGTGCATTTTTCAGGAGACTCCTGGGAGTCGTCGCTGTAGCTACAGAGTTCGTGCTTTGTGGGGCGCTTTTGGTGGGTCGCCCAGCAGAAAGAGACCGAGCCATATGGGATAAAACCCCGGTCAATGAAGTCTTTATGGTGACTGCCGTTTTCATCGACGATGAACTGTATTTTTCGTGGAGGACTTTTGTGTTGGCATTCTGGCGGCGGCATTATGCACATGTACCTGTGCGGGCTGTTGGCTTGCCGACACTCCTGTCTTTTCCATTGTTCACATGGGGCAGTGAGGAGCATTTTGTGATATTCACTGGCACAGGAACGGAGCAATATGGAGATGACCCGTTGCCGTGAGGTTAGAACCGCGACTAACTAACATCACTGTTCTATACCATCGTTAGATGTGAAGACATCACTGTTCTATGCCTTCTTTTGAGGTGCCAAAATTCCTGTTCTATGCCTTCTCTAGATATGCCAAAGTTACTGTTCAATGCCTTCTCTAGAAATGCCAAAGTTACGGTTCACTGACTTCTCTTCACTTGCCAATGTTAGATAAACATTCGTGAAGGGCAGTGTACGCCTATAACAAAATATCATTGTGTCAAAGGTTTGCTCTCTGGTAGAGAGTAAGGCCAATCAACTTCCATATTAGAAGCCACGAGTTCAAGCCGTGAATATATCCGTTATGTTGACACAAAACAGGGCGTAAATTGTTTTCTAAGTATCTTGTACCTCAGGTTGCTCGCCATTACATTGACGCCATACATGATGCATACATTTCTCTGAGTATTTTTGCGTCACATCATAAAGGATCCTATAAATTAGTATAATAAAAGGATAGATGGTCGGTTCTACTTCTCCTGCCTTTTATCCTCTAAATGAATTACAGAGATTCCGGCAGTTCAAGACACGATCTTTTATAATTTGCTTTGTCTTTGAAGTTTATCCTTATCTTTCTAATTGTACTCAATTCTTTCACTAATATTCTTTGTACTGTGCGCTTTTTAAATTTTTCTTTATTTATCTTTTCTTTTCGTTCTCCTCATATGTCAGTTTCCTTGTAATGTTACTAGATGTGGCTAAGTTCTAACGGGGTCCATCAGGAAAACAAAGTATTGAAGCTGTGTAACCCACCATGCATGGCGTAAGAAGCGACTAAGAATAGTTGGCGAGAAACCTACCTCTTCCCATAAATGACTTGTGTTACAGAATCATTGTCGTAACAAACAATGTTGCATATCCTTTGCAGAACGTTGCATCAATCCCAGTTTGATTTTCTATGAAAGTTTACGTTCAGTAGTTTGTCATTGCTGTCAGAACGAAAAATCAACAATTAAGTCCAACTGACCGGTGAGAAATACACCCACTAACACGCCTTAGCTCACAGGAAGCTTAAGCGCTAGTAAGATAAACCTTTCTGCCACGCCGATCTCTAAAACACGTTGCTTGTCTTTTGCAGGACGTTTGATCTACCCCAGGTTTATTTTCTAGACAATTCAGTAGTTTGTCATCGCAACTCCCTACAACGCCGCCAGTGCAACGGAAGTACAAGCAACAGCGTCTGAAACCTCTCGGCCATGATGACCTCTACCACAGTGCTAGAGATATGATGACAGCGATAACCTACGAAGCATTGGAAATATTCTACTCCAGGGCAAGGCTGGATTCCTCTCAGTGCAGCAACTCAATGTTACGGCCTTCGCAATCTCTACATTAAATGTCAAAAGTCATGTTTCTGTAAAAGATCATGAGATGAAAACATTCTCACTTTTATATGTAGAATTACATACAAGGGTAAGAATCAATGATTCTAAAACCGCAACCTGTAATTTCCTCTATTAAAATGCAATAACATTTGAGCGCATACATTTCTTGTCGCTTTTACTTTGCAACATCCTTGAGGCTTTATTGAATATTTTATAAACAGTTTTTTTGTTTCTCTGTTGCAGGTGAAACATTTTATGAACTCGGTGGTGTGGTATTGAGTGATATGATGTTGTGAGTCGTGAGCAAAACTGAGTTGGTCAAGTGAAACGGTGTTAGGAAAAGTACTGGTCAGCACCGTCGGTCATCATGTTCGGATATCAGAAATCAGATGAACACATAACTCAGTCGTCCATCATGTTGGGTTATCAAATAACAAATGACCCCATAACCCAGTCATCCTCTATGTTGGGATATCAGAAATCAAATAAACCCATAGCTCAGTCTTACATAATCTTGGAATATCAAAGATCAAATGAACCCATATTAGAAGGATTTAATAATGTGCACTCAGTGTAAACTAACCACCTTTGTGCCGAGCTTGAAGTACAATATTAAAAAGCTAATGGTTTTCCTTCAGTTCACAGAATTAGATGGAACAGATATTAACATATACCTTTATAATTTACCGGAAACTATTGAAACTAGATTATATTTGGACAACTCGTGTGAAAAAAAAGATACAAATTGATACAAGCAAACGTGTCATGTTAGTCTTCATCATAAAAAAAAACAATAACAACGAAAAGCTAGAAACTTGAAGTGCCAAAATCACAAGTAAACCAAACGTCACAATCACAAGTAACCCAAATGTCACAATCACACGTAACCAAAATGTCACAATCACAAGTAATCCAAGTGTCACAATCACAAGTAACACAGTGCTACAATCACAAGTAACCTAAATGTCACAATCACAATTAAATTAAATGTCACTATCGTGACAATCACAAGTAACACAGTGTCACAATCATAAGTAACCCAAATGTCACAATCACAATTAACCTAAATGTCACAATCACGAGTAACCCAAATGTCACAATCACAATTAACCTAAATGTCACAATCACAAGTAATCAAATTGTTTCCACATATTGTGTCCTTATATCGTCGAGCTCGAAGTACACCATTAATAAAGATAATGTGTATGCCTTCAGTTCACAGAATTAGATGGAACAGATATTCATATATACTCAATAGTAACTTATTCTGTGAACAAGTAGCTGTCACCTACTGCCTATAGTACCTTGCGGAGTGTGACAGGGGAGGGATTGGAGATTTGGGGGTGGGGGTGGGGTGTTGAACCTCTCACGCCCGGGGGATATTGACTTAGAGGCGTTCTGCCATATCCCTCAGGTGAGAGCCGTAGAGTAAGTGTCTGGACCAAGAATGCAGTGGCATCGTGAGCCTGGTTCGGACTTTGTGTGCAATGTATTTGTTTGTTTTTGACTGCCTGTACCCAGTCAACATACAGAGCAGCAGATGTGTGTCTCTCTTGATCTGGTTCCTATCCCTTGATCCTCCGACAATTAGCTGTGCTCCTGTCGGCATAGCTCTAGTGATTGGAACACACAAGTCCCTCTACCATGACAAGGTGGAGACACGTCAGAGGAGTTTCAGAAAGCAATTGCAAACTACTAAACGTAAATTTGTCAAGAGATCACAAACAGCTAAAGAATTATGGGGTTGAATGCGAAAAAATTCCCTGTAAGAGATATGCAACTTTAAAAAAAAAGGAAAGTAACAATCAGAAACGAAAATAATTACTAATCACAGGCATTTAGGAAAAGATTGCTACCAGAGGGTCGCGTACTGAACTCACGCCTTATTATCTTGTACGCAGACAGCAATGTGAAACAAAATGGGAATTGTCTGGACTAAACATTAACGTAAGAATAATAGACAACCTTAGGTATGCTGGTGTTCTTCTGCTCAGTTCTTCTATACACAACATGCATCAATTAATGAATGTTTGTAGTTTATTAGCAACTGGTTTAGTCGTCCTGTACGTTTCTGATTCATACAGCAATACTGTTTGGTTATATACACGTATATAGATCCATCCGATACAATGGAAAAATAGATTGTGAGGTAAATGTACAGAATACTATGGGCAGACAGAGAAACCCTGTTATTAAGTCCGACAAAAAAACACAAAAAAAACAATGAAAGTATGTAATACATTCGAAAGATTACGCGTAGATAGTGTGGGGTGTAAAATAATTAGACTGCGATATTGATAAGGGTATCCCTGTTGGGATGGTTTCATATCCTTTGTAGCCTTCTTCAGGAAGCCTGGAAATTGGTTCGTTTACCCCCAAGTGAGGACAAATACAGATAAAGCAAGTATCCTACACGAAATTTATAAATATAGGCATCTTTAAAAGACGTGGAGGCCACGGAAGTTTACCACTATCCCTAAAGAAGATGACATCTTCTATAATGAGAAAGGACTAGTGTAAGTTTGTCCGCCCTCATGGAGTCTCCAGCAGTCTATACCGACGTGATGTATACACTGGATATATAATGTGTGATCAGAACATACACTGTTGTTACAGAACAGTCACTGTGTGAACAGAACATACACTGTTGTTACAGAACAGTCACTATGTGAACAGAACATACACTGCCATCACAAAACATTCACTATGTGAGCAGAATATACACTGGTATCACAGAACAGTCATCAAGAAATCACCCAAGGCCTGATTCATAATACAAAAATGTAACGTGGAATCAAAGGTTGGAGTGCGAGTCATTCTGTGAAATAACTTTATGCTCAACATTGATTATCACTTGGTTTGAAAACAAAAAAAAAAAAAATGTATCATCAAATAAATAACAATCCATTGGCACCTTGCCGTCTTGACAGACGATAGTTTGTGCTTTAAAAAGGCATAATAACTTTTAACTATGGCGGTAGCGAGTGTGACTGATAAGGCCAATTTGCGCTGTAAATGTCCGTTCACAGTGGGTGCATCTGAACACGTGGTCATTTCCACCATCATGCACCATCTTACGTCTCAAACGCTTGGTGTGTGACTTTTCTGCAATAATTTTCTCCTTTGACTTTATTCCATTTCTGATATTTGCCCTCCATGCAACACGTTCAGCGGCGACTTGCTCCCAATGTGCATTATCAATGCCTGTATCAATCATGTCCCGCTTACACACATCTTTGTATCGTAGTAGAGGCCGACCCTGAGATCTCTTACCCATCTGTAATTCATCAAAAAAGATATCCTTTGGTATTCTACCATCATCCATCCTCCTAAGATGTCCTATCCATCTAAGTCTACGAAGACTGAGCATGGAATAAACTGTCACACAACCTGATCTTTCCAATACTTCAGTATTTGTGATTTTGTCTTGCCACTTAATACCAAGAATTCTTCGCAAACACCGCATATGAAAGCTGTTTAAATTGTTCTCTTGGTGTGAGTAAGTTGTCCAGGTTTCACTGCCATAGAGAAGAGTACTAAGGACACAGGCTTGATAGACAAGGACTTTTGTTTTGGCAGTAAGCTTCCTGTTCTCCCAGACTCTTTTTCTTAACCTGTTCATTGTTGTTGCAACCCGTAACAGTTGCCTCTCGCTTTGATTCCGAGACCAGTTAAGACCAGGGATGGAGTTATTGCCTCTCCAAAGCACAAAGCCTGGGCTAAAATATAGAGATCATGTGTTGCCCATGCAGCATGATCCCTCTCTCGGCCTGCCTAGTTCACTCCAGAGGAAAGGTAACACCCCTACATCTGGAACAAGACAAGCTGCAGAAGCTGCCGGATCAGCAAAGCAATGCTCTAACTGTCCGCCTGTCGGAGCTTCGATCCTAGACCAGTCGCCAACCAAGGCTTAGGGCCTGGTCTGCCCTGCCATGACAATTTTGTCTTTAGCTTGCATTTCCTCGCACCAGGGTAAGGCTTGTACCCTCCCAATTGCGCTCTTCCGCCCGAAGCCGTTGGCACAATGTGGGGTGTCAGGTTTGGTAAGCGCCGCCCAACGTTCGGCGCTAACAGAAACCAGGTAGTACCGTCTACTGTTATACGGTAGCTCAGTCATATCTGACTAAGACCTGACTAGTAAAATAACAATAACATGTATAGAAATAGATGTAGTCACAAAGTTCACCTAAATGTCGGTTTATTTCCTGTGGAGCTGGTACAAAGCATTGTAGTACATCTTATTTTCTAACTCCTGACTGGAATGATTAAGTGTGTTAAACCCATTGGGTCAATTTCTCTTTCAGCGTCCTCTCCCAAGTTGAGCCTAGTATGGTAGGTTTATATTGGCGTCTCCAACATCTGATTTTCTCAGTATTCAATTAAACGTTCTCATAGTCTATCTACTGGAGGATGGGGATGGCGATGGATGCATGGTACATGCTTGAATCATATTTGACCTGGTATGATATGGACAGGGTCACAATACCTATATCACTGTCAGCATGTAAGTCTGCATCACCAGGACTGAATGAACAGAATTAATTTTGGTAGGCTTGTATGTACACCGCCCATCTACAGTATGAACAAAATACAAAGTACATAAGCATTTGATAAAAATCATATGTCATAATGCCATAAAACATGAAAAGGGGAAAAAGAAAATAGGAGGATGAAGGATAGTGGTTCCGCTCAATGGCGAGATCACTAACCTCTTCTCTCTAGATGAAATTCACTCCAACACCTGGTGAAGTGGAACCAGTTAAGGGGTAACCAATTGTGAGACTCAGTTGTCCTGTTGTGACAAAGTCATCATGGGGGTGACAAAGTCATGTTGTGATGAAGGTAGGTTGCGACAAAGGCATGTTGTGATGAATTTAGGTTGAGACAAATGCATGTTGTGACAGATGCATGTTGAGACAAATGCATGTAGTGACACTACATGGTAAGTCAGAGGTGTGTTCAGACTGATGCTTGATAAGACACGGTTTGTTGAGATGAATGCAGGTTGAGAGATAGTCATCATTATAACATCCAATCATCCTATGTCTGTAATGAAAGACCGGTCTTCATTCCTCTGGATTAGACTTTGTTCTCAAATGCCTCCCATCATCGTCATCATCTTCATCATTAGCACATTTGCCTTTTCATTTAAGGGGAACATTCGAACCTTTCCTCCAGCAATAAAAGCAATGACCATGAACCAACATTAAATATACACCATTCACAAATGAAAACATATCAATTACTTCATGAAATTATGTGAAAGTCTTTCGATAGATATGCATTCAGCATACACACTGGTTCGAACACAAACGCAGATTGTCCCTCCCAGCTTTCTCCTCAGAGCAAGGGGTTTGAGACGACGTTTGAACAAAAAGAAATAATAAAATAAAATAAAAACCACTGTTGCAAGCAATTTCCGTGCACGAAATTGAGACTGACATAAGCCTGGGTCATGGACATTGAGGTGAGTGACCGGGCATGAGGAAGAATGGAGATGAGAGTGGGAGACAGTAAAGCGACTGACCTGGCTATGAGAAAACAGCCAGTCCTAAGAAATAAAATAATGGGAAGGGTGAGCGTGGACCCCAGGGGATGGGGGAAGGACAGTTTAGTTTTGTGTGAAGTCAAGGGACTTCAGGACAGTTAATGTGTGGATGCCGAACTGATCGGTAGTCTAAGGAGAAGCGGAGTTAGAGATCTCCGTGTTGTGTTGTTCTCCCAGTTGTGAAGACAGGCCTGAACCCAGAGTGAGTTCGGTAGCGAGTGTCGGCCTAAACCCAGAGTGGGTTGCATAGTTGAGCAGTGGCTCCAACCCAATGTGTGGGTTGTATTGTGGGAGATCCAGCCGTGGATAGTAGATGGATTACCTGTCTTGTGGAGTTGATAAGAAGCAGGCCGTGAGAAGGCATTGATGTGTGCTGGTTAAATTGTGAGGAGGATATTTATAATCTATGGATTACATTGTTTCTGGATATATACATATGTTCCGTGAGTCTGTGTTATTTTCTGTAATAAAGGATTATGTGCGCCAACTGAATCTTGTTTCATGACTGGTGAATATGCACTGCGGGGGTGAGTTACATTGCAAGACAGATATCTCCATTGACACACCATGAGTATCGTTACCTAGACAACGACCATCACACAATAATATCATGAGCATATCATCGTAAGAACTTCGTGATATTATCATCAAGAAAACGTGTGACAGAGACTTAGACTGCTTTATGGCCATTTTTCAGAACACAATTGGCAGGCCTCTTTAACGTAATAACACCCAGTCATCAGCAACATTTTTGTGAGGCTGGTGGTGCGTGCAACGTCTAGCAAACATTTGGGTATATGATGAACTACCTTTCCTTGTTAATGAGCATTTATTCTCATGACAAGAACATGGTGAATTCACTAAGCATATTCATGAGAAATGGTGAACAGAATAATCACATTATATATATATATATATATATATATATATATATATATATATATATATATATATATATATATATATATATCATCAAGTGCCGTGCCGGCTGGCGTAGGCGTTCATGGCTCTCCACAGATCTCGGTCTTTGGTGTTCTGGATCAATTCTGCTGATGATATTACTCCATGCCGCCGTCTGAATCCGTCCAGCATCATTTCTCTTGGTCTGCCTCTGCCTCTCTTCCCTTCGATCTTTCCAGTTGTCACGATGTTCTCCAATGCCTCTTTTCTTTTCACATGTCCAAAGAAAGCTGTTTGTCTCTTTCTTATTGTTGTATATAGTGTTCTAGTTTCATTAGCCTCTTTCAGGCAATCGTTGTCAGTTATTCTGGCAGTCCAAGGAATTCGTAACATTGGTCTTAAAAACCACATCTCTGTTGCTTCCACGTTCTTCCTAATTTGTTCATTTACATTGCAAGAGTCGCTGCCATACAGCAAAACTGGTTCTATATAGCATTTTAGCACTCTCTTTCTTACATTCATTGATAGCGACTTATTGCATAAGATACTCTTCATTTTCTGAAATGCGGCTTTTGCCTGCCCTATTCTACTCTTAGCCGGCTTCCTGGCCTGGAGGTTAGCGACTTTTCTCCGTAATCTCGTATAATCTCGTAAGTAACGTGACGACGGTGAGAATCAGCAGTGGTTCGAATCGCGTTGGTAACTTACGGTGTATGTGAGCCGGCCGCCCAGAAAGCAATGGCAAACTACTGAGCGTAATCTTGCCAAGAAATCAACAATCAGCTGAAAGATGCTGATGTTGACAACAATGTCATGTAAAGGATATGCAAACAATTTAATTTAATTCTGCTCTTAATCTCTGTTGCACATTTTCCATCTGATGTTATAAGTGCCCCTAGGTATTTAAAATTATCCACTTGGTTGAGAATTTCCCCTTCTATTTCTATGTCAAATTTTGGTGTCCCCATTTTCTTTTATATCACCATTGTTACTGTTTTCTTGATATTCAAGGAGAGTCCTTTCTGTGCACTCTCTGATACTACAATGTCCAATAATTGTTGTAGGTCTGTTGCATTATCCGCCACCAATACTGTGTCATCTGCATAGCGTATATTGTTTATATTATATCCTCCGATTAGTATTCCTGGCTTCTCTGTGATCTCTCTCATTATTACTTCGCTATATAGGGAGAAGAGATCGGGTGACAAGACACACCCCTGTCGTACTACTAGCTCTATCTGTTCGTAACTACCCTTTTTATTTCCTATTTTAATTGCTGCTACTTAGTTCCAGTATATATTCTTTATTATTCTTAAATCTTTCCCATCAATGTTGATATCTTCCAACATTTTAATCAGCTCATCATGTTTTACTTTATCAAATGCCTGAGTATAATCTATGAAGCATAAATATACGTCTCTCTGTTTCTCTATTGACCTTTCTATTAGTGTTCGTAATATATATATTTCATTGTTTGTACCCTTTGCTTCCATAAAACCATATTGTTCTTCACTAATTTCAATTTTCATTTTCTTTCTTGTTCTTCTCATTATAATTCTGAGTAGAAGCTTAGTGACATGGTTTATGGGGTTAATTGTACGAAATCTTCACATTCAATTGCTCCGGTTCTCTTTGGTATTGCTATAAATACAGATTTTAGCATATCGCTCGGTAAATATCCACTGTTGTATATATCATTCAGCATTTTGGTTAATAACACTTTTCTCTGTGCAATGGAAACGCACTCCTTAAATGCGCATTCTAGGCATTTTTGCTTCTGCAGAGAAAATTTTGCTAAGAGTCTATCTCCTAAAACCTTTGTCTGATGACACACATTCTTCTGAATATATATATATATATATATATATATATATATATATATATATATATATATATATATATGATGCCGGTCTCTCTGGCTATAGGGCTACAAAACTTTCTCTCGTAGCGGAGCGAGAGCAGAGGCGGTTCGACCCCCCCCCCCCCTCGTGACTTGCAGGATACTGAGACGGCCGCTCAGAAAGCAATGGCAAACTACTGAGCGTAATCTTGCCAAGAGATCAACATACAGCTGAAAGATGCTGGTGTTGACAGCTAAGTCCTGTAAAGGATACGCTTAAATATATATATCTTATATATAAAAAAGGATCTCCGTCTGTCTGTCTGTATGTATGTATGTATGTCCGTATGTCCTTTATACGTTCGCGAACGGCCCATCCGATTGAGATGACATTTTCTACACGCCTTCCTTTCATTCCAGAGCTGCCAACTGTCATAGTTTTTTTTTCTTCTTCCTCCTCCTCCCTCCTCCCCCTCCCAAAATACGTACGTAAATATATGATGATGATGATGAAAGAATCCCCGAACCAAAACGCTAGGGAAAGGGAAGAAAATGACGTGACTACACAGAATCCTCCTTCCTCCTCCTCCTTCCTTCTTCTCCCTCTGCCTCCTCCCTCCTCCTCCTCTCCCCTCCTCCTCCTTCTCCTCCTCCCTCCTTCTCCCTTCTTCTCCTCCTCTCCCATCCTCCTACCCTCTTCCTCTTCCACTCCTCCCTCTCCCTCCTCCCTCCTCCATCCTCCTCCTCCCTCTTCCTCCTCCTCCCTCTTCCTCCCTCTCCCTCCTCCATCCTCCTCCTCCTTCTTCCTCCTCCTTCCTTCTCCTCCCTCTTCCTCCTCCTCCTCCCTCCTCCATCCTCCTCCTCCCTCTTCCTCCTCCTCCCTCTTCCTCCTCCTTCCTCCTCCTCCCTCTTCCTCCCTCTCCCTCCTCCATCCTCCTCCTCCTTCTTCCTCCTCCTTCCTTCTCCTCCCTCTTCCTCCTCCTCCTACCTCCTCCTCTCTCCTCCTCCCTCCTCCCTTTTCCTCCCTCCTCCTCCTCCCTCTACCTCCTCCCTCCTCCTCTCCACTCTTCCTCCTACCCTCTTCCTCTTCCCCTCCCCCTCCTCCCTATCCCTCCTCCTCCCTTCACATTCCTCCTCCTCCCTCTTCCTCCTCCTCCCTCCTCCTCCCTCCTCCTCCTTCTTCCTCCCTCCTCCTCCTCCCCCTCCCCCTCCTCCCCCTCCTCCTTCCTCTCCTCCTCCTCCCTCCTCCTCCCTCTACCTCCTCCCTCCTCCTCCCTTCACATTCCTCCTCCTCCTCCCCCTCCTCCTCCTCCTCCCTCCCTCCTCCCTCCTCTTCCTCCTCCCTTTCCCTCCTCCCTCCTCCTTCTCCCTCCACCTCCTCCTCTCTCCTCCTCCTCCATCCTCCGCCTTCCTCCTCCTCCCTCCTCCTCCCCTCCTCCTCCCTCCGTCTCCCTCCTTCTCCCCCTCCTCCTCCCTCCTCCCTCTTCCTCCTCTCCCTTCCTCCTCCCTCCTCCTACCTCCTCCCTCCTCTCTCCTCCTCCGTCCACCTCCTCCTCACTCCTCCTCTCTCCTCCTCCTCTCTCATCCTCCTCCCTCCTCCTCCTCCTCCCTCCTCCTCTCTCCTCCTCCTCCCTCCTCCTCTCTCCTCCTCCTCCTCCCTCCTCCTCCTCCCTCCTCCTCCTTCCTCCTCCCTCTTCCTCCTCCTCCTCCCTCTCCCCTCATTCCTCCCTCTTCCTCCTAATCCCTCCTCCTCCCTCCTACTCCTGTCTCCTCCTCCTTCCTCCTGCTCCCTCCTCCTCCTCCCTCCGTCGAATATGAATTAAATGATATGCTCCCCACCAGGGACTGGGTGAAGCCGGGCCGGGTCGTATTTTTTGGGAATGGGAACGGGAGCAGGGGCCGAATATGAATTAAATAAGACGCTCCATTTACCCAAGTTTATTGTTTGGGGAAGATGTAAAGATCTTTTAAGTGCTCTTTCTAATAATAGACAGACAGACAGATAGATAGTCGGGAACGGGAACGGGAGCTTATATGACTACTTATATGAATTAAATGAGATGCTCCCCACCAGAGTCTGGGAGAAGCCGGGCCGGGTCAGCTAGTATATATATATATATATATATATATATATATATATATATATATATATATATATATATATATATATATATATATATATATATATATATATACATATATATATATATATATATATATATATATATATATATATATATACATATATATATATATATATATATATATATATATATATATATATATATATATATATATATATATATATATATATATATACATATATATATATATATGATGCAATAGCATTCTGTAGCAAATTGCCGATAGAATGTCTAGCAGAAAGGTTCTAACATGGTAGATGCAACGATGGAGAAAAAAATAACATGGTGTTTGGCTACATTTCTCTCTCGAACAAGAGCATTGATTTTGATCATTTTTAAGATGCTTAAACATCACATTGACACCATTATACACACAAACACCGTGTTACCTTAATATCATGGATCATCCTAGCACATATTTAAGGTCGAGCTTACCTGAGGGACCCAGAATACTGGACACATTCACCTCCTAACAGAAAATGCTTGTGGCTATTTCTAAGGTGTTAGGTGGAATAACTTTTTTTTTCACCGCCAATTCTGCCTAGAGATTCTGGCGGGTACATCAGTTTTTGTTTGAACCCATCGTTTCTCGTCCTTTTAAATCGTCCACTCGTCTCCACTTTGTGTTCAAACAGCTGATGCAATTTTCTCCTATGTGGTGTTTCATTCGGGTCAGTGTGATAAATCTCGAAAAATGTGAGGTGACTGGGAAATATATCACAGATAGTCAAGATTGTTTGGCCACATTATGAATAGAAATAAACTTCAAAACTTGGTGACAACTGACAAGACTGACGAGGAGGAGCAAATGGAAGGCAGAGAGATAAAATAAAAATCTGAACGTGATTGCGTCGTGGCATAATAGAGTCAAGAACAAAAAGCTGATTCAAGACTGATGATGGTGTGTTATATATAATATAATCTTCTTCTTCTTCTTCTTCAGCGTTCCGAGCCATTGATGTTCTTTGCTGCAGATATATATATATATATATAGTAGTAATCATAAATACTAACAACAAAACAACTCAACACAAATAGCCTCTCCACCCCCATACTCCACCATGAGAGTAACAGAAAAGCAAATCGCACTCTTTTCACTAGCTAGCATTGATAAAATCGTAACAAAAACTTCACACAACAATTTATGAAATCCCTTATTTGTGCACACCACTACCCCCAACCCATCTTGCAGCGGTATAAAGACGTGCATGTGCTAATGGCCCGAAGGGGTGAGCGGGCCTCAACGTGGCTGCTTTCGGGATCTGACAAGATGATCCAGATAAGGAGTGTGACTGCCAGAGGGCTGCAGTGCCAGCAGACTCCACCCTCGCCAGTGCTTCAAGCAGTCTAATGGTAAATTCACCATGTTCTATATATATATATATATATATATATATATATATATATATATATATATATGGTGTATTATTAATGACTATGCAATGTATGAAAATACTGCCGGTCCAAGTTTTGTATTTACCTATTATGTTGCATGAACTTTACAGAGGGTGAATACAAAACACTTGGACCGTCAATATTATCAAACACTGCACAGTCATTAAAAACATACCCATGTACACGCACGCACGCACGCACACGCTCGCACACATATTGCCATCCACCCTAACTCTATGTTGATTTTCTAGGCAAGTCGACGTTCAGTAGTTTGCTATTGCTTTCTGAACGAGAAGTGTCAAGGTGGAAGTCTAACTGACCGGTGTAAGGGCCGAGAAGTGTCAACCTGAAAGTCTAACTGACCGGTGTAAGGGACGAGAATTGTCTACCTGAAAGTCTAACTGATCGGTGTAAGGGACGAGAAGTGTCAACCTGAAAGTCTAACTGACCGGTGTAAGGGACGAGGATTGTCAAGGTGGAAGTCTAACTGATCGGTGTAAGGGACGAGAAGTGTCAAGGTGGAAGTCTAACTACCGGTGTAAGGGACGAGAAGTGTCAACCTGAAAGTCTAACTGACCGGTGTAAGGGACGAGAATTGTCAACTTGAAAGTTTAACTGCTCGGTGTAAGGGATGATCCCTCTACCCCAACATTAGAGTGCCTGAAATGGTAAATATGTTCATATGTGCGTAAGTGTGTGTGTGTGTGTGTGTGTGTGTGTGGCTGCGTGTATACATATGTATGTCCCCCTTAAATTCACTAGTGCGTACGAGTGTGTGTGTGGCTGTGTGTATGAATGTGTATATAACACACACACACACAGACACACACACACACACACACTTATATTCTTTCTTCATATTTGGGCCTCACACCTAGTTGTACAACTCGCAGGTCACTATGTCCCACTTTTGGCTTGAATTTGTGCAATATGTCCTCCCTCTTGACAGTATCCATCCAAGGTAACAGCCTCTATCTACTCGTACCACCTACGCATATAAACATACGTTGTCGACAGAGGGACCGTTAGCCTGACAGTACGTCTTCTCCCTTATTCCTTCCCCTGCTGGTCCCTCCTCTCTCATTTAATTTGAGATTATTTTTCAACACATAATAGTAGTTACCCTCCAGGGGTAACAGCCTCCTCCCGCGGGAAACGGGAATTATCTCGGGGTTTCTGTGCCAATTTTTCCCGGTCCCCGCCGGCCAGAGAATTGAAAACCGACGGAGTAGTCATGTGTCGGCCGCACTTTTCAACGTAGTTTCCAGGGGGGATCAAGTTAATTGGACCCCATTTAGCAGACGACGTAAGAGACGAAAGTAATGGGAAAACAGATTGTCCAGTACCCTCCTCTTGTGGTGATTATCTTTTCGTCTGAGCTATGTCTTCCTTTGTCTTGCTGTAGTCCAGATTTTATTTCATGAAATTCGGGGTATAATTTAGTGGCCCATTTTTTTTTATTAACTAGGAAACAAAGAGTGGAAGGAGTCATTTCTGCATTGCCTATTTTGTTAGCAGTACTTAAGAACTCTGGGTTCATTTAATAAATTAGAAACTGTTACCGTCGCGCGGATGTTAAACGCATATACCCCACTGCCAAGGCAGCGGAAGTCAAAGCATTGTGTTCATGTCACATGCCCCAATTACCCACGCGACCCACCTGTCACGTATACGTATTGTTTTAAAAAGTTTGTTTAAAAGGCAACAGATCGACTTCATAGGGTTTTATCCCTTTTGGCTCGGTCTCTTTCCGGAGTGCGGACTGCAGAAAGCGTCGCGTAGGCTATTGGGGAACATGAGGATTTGGGTTGATTTTCAGATTGGCATGAGTGTCGGCCGATGAGAAAGCAATGGTAAACTACTGAAAGTAAAATTACGTAGAAAAATCACAAATAGTCAATAAATGCTTCTATTGATTGCGACATTCTGTTTAATGTACTGGAATTCCTTTTGTGAAATCTGTGATATATCAATTGAAGCAATGTGATTCTTTACAAATATACAAATTGATAAGTGGAAATTCAATAAACATAAGAATATTAGTCTCGTGTCCTATTTTATATGTTGTAGTATCTTGTTTGAATAACGAAGACACAAACAATAGATTGCCTGGCATATTTCGCTGCATCTCGTCAGGTACATACTGCAGAAATCACACAACTTACGTGAATTAATTAGATAAATCCTTCAAACTGAAATATACACATGTTCGCACAGTAATGTCGATTGTCTACCACGGTAATTTTAAACTGACTAACATGTCTTTCTGCTTACACAAGGACGGCTTACGAAGGTTGATTAGTATAGCTTCAGCAAACTTTAACAATCGACTACTTTGTGTGTTGAACAACACACGGAAGGAACTGTCTCTTTCAACCACGTGACCACTCTCGAGCACGTGTCTCCCGACCGATGAAGCCAGACTTTTCCGGTGTGTCGGCCTGCCTAGGCTACCATCTTATGTGTGTAGTATCTTGTCCAACCAATTTGGAATATGTTCCGAAACCCTGCAATGTAACTGTCGCTCAGTTCTGCCTATGTAGATGGCCTCGCATCTGCATGTAAATTGGTAAATACAATTTGATTTGGCGTACAAAGCTACAGGTTCTTTTACTGCAGGGACTGGAATCGGTGTGTTTCTGTACTTGATGACTAGAGCTGCAGCACAGAATGTTCGCTCGACTGCTGTGGTGAGCCGGTCCCGCGGACGTTGCATTACGTCATCTCCTCGGAAGGTTAGCTGGATGAATACTTTGAGTTTAGGGACTGTAGTTACTTCTGATTTCAGTATCTTGTGCCAATTTGTCTGCCCACTCAAACGGATTGATAAAAAAACAAAAAAAACAAAAAACAAATTTAACTCGTGTTTTAATTTATCCGTTATCCATCCTCTCAAACAGGCTGATATTTCTGACATTCTATTTAAAAAAAATACATTCATGTCTTGCACTAAATCATCTGCTGTGTCATCCATTCAAGCAGACTGATACATGCGAAATCTAATAAAACTATAATAGCCTCTTTCGCTACATTATCTTTTGTGCCATTGATAACTACGACATTCAATAATAATAATAATAATAATAATAATAATAATAATAATAATAATAATAATAATAATAATAATAAAAACGCTAAAAAATGTATGTCTTTGGCTAACGTTCTTTTGTGTCATACACTTATCCTGATTAATAAATGTGGCATTCAATTGAAAATATACATTAATGTCTTGTGGTAACTTATCTGTTGCTCCATTATCTCAGATTGATAAATGCGACACTCAATACAAATACATTGTTTAGTATCCGGTGCTAGTTTATCTGTTGCTCAGTCTACTCAAACAGATTGTTAAATATGTCTTTCAATAGTGAAGAAAAAAACAAAACAAAGAAAAATAACTGTAATTCGCACTTCATTATATGTTGTGTCATCTACGAAACAGATCGATAAATACGACACTGATCTACAACACATATTAGTCGTTTTGGATAACACCTTTGTCCTGCTATCCAATCGAAAAAGATTGATAAATTGGACATTCAACAGCAACACATTTGTGTTTCACGCTAATTTATCATGTGTGCCACCCATGAAAACAATTGTATAAATGCGACATTCAATATAAAATACAATGGTGTCTTGCGCTAAATTATTTGTGTTGCCACGCGATCAGACTGATACATGCGGCATTCAATACAAATACATGATTGTTTTATAATTACTTATTTGCCTTTTCACTCACTAAACAGGTGTTTGTGTTGATGTGCTGTACTGCTTAAATCTAGCTATCTTTATCATGTATTGACAATAACATTAAATCAGTCAGTAATCTCCTCTTCTTGTTCTTTTTATAAAATATCAATTGTATATATTTCAAAACTATATAATATATACTATATAATATACACTATATACTTCAAACCATAGTATATATCATATCATATCAAGTGAAGAAAAGAATCATTCTTTAGCTTAAATACCTAAATGACATACTGATATTGTTTGTTACCGTGGGCATAAGAATGCCACGCATTCAAAGTGTATTAATGACTATGTTTTTAATGTATTTCAGTCAACATATAATTCATTTCTTCATTTCATATAATATAGAACTCTGCAATATACATCCCAGGAGATGCAGCAAAATAACGCAAACAATAAGACGTGCACAATTATTGTTAATGTCTTTTGTGTTTAGATGTCTTACATTTCTCTAAGTCATGTAATAACCACAAGAGTTAATTCAAACATGTAATAACCAAAGCGGTCTCCGTGGCAAAGGTTTTACGGATGCGATTCGTAAGCCCACGTACCCGGGTTCGAAACACAGCTGCGACTGATTTGGCAGCTGTCCGCGTTGCGCTGGGTTTTAACGAGTTGGTATGGGGGGGGGGGGGGCGATCGTTCAGAAAGCAATGGCAAACTTCTTAATGTAAACTTGCCAAGACCTCAACAACAGCAGTAAAATACTGGTGTTTACAGCGATGTCGTGTACAAAGAATGTACAAAACAAAAATAAACAAACAAACAAACAAAAAACGAACAAACAAACACCGAAAGAGTCAATTGAAATATATAATAACCACACGAGTCAATTCAAACATGTAAAAAAGACATTTGAAAACTAACAACGTTGAACAGACGGATAAAAGCGACACGCACATAAGTAAGGAAACCGTTAAATGTTGCATGCCCTGTGTACAACATTGTTATCAACACCAACTCCAGCTTGATTTACTATTCAATTTTCCGTGTATTAGTTAGCCATTGCTCCCTGAACGAAACGTTAACATTGAAGTCAAACTGACCGGTGTAGGTGATGAACCCGCTATCCCGACAAGGGACATATTATATGAGGAAATAAGAGCCAAGCTGAAAACTTAACGACTCCCAACTCCTCCCATCGATAGATTACAACGACTGAGGTGTACTCAGCTTGCATGTCTGAGTACCATGAAGTGGACCTGGTGCCTCTGTCCACTGATAAAATGCATCTATTTAGTGTTTCCTGCTGCCTTCTCTGCTTTGTGCGTGACTTCTTGACATGTCAATTTGGCGTGTTTCAGGGACCACTTGAGTTCAAAAGTTCAGCCAAAGAAAATCTAGGGTGCCATTTACAGTTGAACAATGGCAGTGTCCAAATGACCATCTGCCGGACAGAATGACCGACAGCCGTATTGCATATTGAGTTATGTGTCTGTTTCGCGCCAACAAAGTTCGCTTCGGTTTAATTTCCGTACTGTAGCCAGTTCAAGGGTCAGCAAATACTGCTTGTTACCGCTGGCATTGTAATCCTTTGCTATACGAATGTTAGAATTAAGAAAGATGTAGTAATTTACTCAGCAGAATATATTAGAAGAACACGACGAAGACGAAAAAGGAGGACAAAGAAGAAGGAGAAGAAGGGGGAGAGTAGGGCAGAAGAAGTAGAAAAGGAGGAATAAGATGAGAAGGGGAGGTAGTGGGGGAAGAAGGAAAAAGCAACAGTAGAGGAGAAGAAGAAGAAGAAGAAGAAGAAGAAGAAGAAGAAGAAGAAGAAGAAGAAGAAGAAGAAGAAGAAGAAGAAGAAGAAGAAAGAAAGAAAGAAAGAAAGAAAGAAAGAAAGAAAGAAAGAAAGAAAGAAAGAAAGAAAGAAAGAAAGAAAGAAGAGAAACCTCCATCTGTCTACTCTTCTTAGCCCCTCCATTCCCCGCCCCTCTGTTATGTAATGCAAAGACTGTTTTGACATTTTATAGACTTATTTTTGGGAAACCAAGGTGGTGATTTCCCCTTGCCTTCCATGTCGGTATGAGATTTACAATCCTAAAATATTCTGTTATGGGTAGCTTTGGTAATTTTAGTTTTAAATTGTGCCAGGGACGTGAAAAATTATGGCCTGGTTGTTGTTATTGACACACGCCCATACAACGTCAAGAAGATTAGAGAAAACAGGAATTCTTATCTCAGAAGGCTTCATGTCCGAGCCACTACCTCGGAGTCATGCTTTTCTCTATCCCCTAAGCCACAGACGTCGATCGTAACAGTCAGATAACTATCAAGTCTTGGGTGTCAGCATGATGGAATGGGTAAGAGCGCTTGCTCTTAAACTTCCGGTGGGCTGATGCCGAGGTAGCGGGTTCAACACCTACACCGGTCAGTTGGACTAAAATGTCGACATCTTGTCCTTGACACGTGGGGACATAAATTACAAGTACCTCAGAAGTCGGAGTGAATTCACCTGATGGCGAGGGACACTGGTAATAGGAACAACTAATCCACACACAAAAATCGGTCCAGTACACTAGAAGTAGTAGGGCATGTTTGAATTCAAAGCGAGCGAAAGCAACAAATAAGAAAACAGTTGTGCAGTTGAATTAGCCGAATCTACTAACCATCTCGCATAGTCTTAAACATACCACCATTGGCTATTGAGCTAATCATCATGCTTTGAATAAAATACTGGTTAGGATTCGAAAACTAGAAGTCTGCACACCATCGATCGAACTATGAGCATGCTAGCATCTCTGTTGGTTGTAAGGACTTTAAGGTGGCATCGTAAACTGCCATTATCGGTGACTTTATTTAGGGAAAACCTTTACATGGAGAGATGGTCTGTAACATTGGCAGTTGTCTTGTGATAACATATAGAACGACAAAAATAAATAAATAAATAAATAAAAAACATATCTCAGACAGACAGACAGACAGACAGACAGACAGACAGACAGACAGACAGACAGACAGACAGACAGACAGACAGACGGGCGGGCGAGCGGGCGGGCGGACGGACGGACGGACGGACGGACGGACGGACGGACGGACGGACGGACGGACGGACAGACAAACCAACAACCTTCGGAGCGCCACGGCCTTAATCATCCTTAACTATGTTATTTCATCTGCTTTATTTAAGTTGCATATCCCTTACAGGACGGTGCAGTCAACACCATCATCTGTCAGCTGGTGGTGATGTTCTTGGCAAGGTTACGCTCAGTAGTTTACCATTGCTTTCTGAGCGACGCTCACATACCCCGAGAGAAACCAACGCGACGCGACCCACTCTGCTACTGTACGTATAACTAGCAGTCTTCATAATGTCTGCCTGGTTCATTGTGAGTCTTCCATCTATCTGTATTTCTTGTAGCTAACAAATCCCACTACCTTGGAATCCATTACGTTCTGGACAGTATATTCATATCAGCCTTTGTAAGAGCGAAGTGTAGATTACGTTACTCACGAGAATATACGGGATTACGGAGAAAGACGTTAACACCTGGGCCAGGGAGACTATCGGGCGATTAGCCTTCTTATATAAAGATGAAATAGTGTGCTGGCGAAGTTTTTTTGTGTGCTAAAGGCAATAGAGCTACTTTGTGTTACCCACTCAGGGCAGGAGATCTATTTGGTGGTATCCATCTCTTCTCAACGTATATTATAATTCCTCTCTTGTGGATACATATCCGAATTTTCCAAATGCAGTCTCGAAACTTTTGGCGTGTTCTTCGCTGTTAGAGGGAGTACCACAATGCAAGTACCCATTTACCCTGGCAGCTGATAATTTTGTTGAAGATTAAACCACGGCCACGTGGATGTAGAAAGCAACAGGAAGCTGCCACATAATTCTTCTTCTTCTGCTTCTGCGTTCATCCGGATTTTTTTTTTTTTTCGGATGTGACTGCGTTGTGCCTGTTTACAGCAGAGCTGCGTTCTTGCGCCGTTAGGCCGACACATCCGACTTCTGCGGGCATTTGTTGACCGGGTTAACCTTCTCGGGGGTTTCTTAGGACGTTTGAACCTCACTGTTGTGGTGTTATCCCCCATCCTAGCTGGCCCATATAGAAAAGCCAAAGACATCCTGGTCAACCCTCAAGGGAAGGCAGGGGCAGACCATGGGCATTCCCCGCCATCCAAGGAGGCTTCCATACTTGCAGAGCCATCACACAGCGCTCTGGTACTGGGCTCACCCAAGGAATCGTCACGTCCTGCACATGGCTGCTTAGCCTCACTTCCGTATATTGGGCCTTCCGTTCACCATAGGCTGTTCCTCCGGAAACCAGAAGAATGCAGTCTGCAGATGACATCTACACAGTGAGCTTTCGATTAAGACTTTCCACATAATGGATTTGCTATCCAAGCAATATTCCCTTTCGTGCCACTAGGTTGGTTGCTTCAAAAACAAAAATTCCAAATTCGTCCTCGTCTAACCTGCTTCATCAGCTGTGGTTATTGTTGAGGTACGTGGTTTTTGTGGGTTTATTCACCCTAATTCTTGTCTTGTGAGTCCTATCTCGGACTGGTTATGTAGCGTTTGTGTCTGTGACGTCAGCAGTGGTCGGCGGCTATCCTTTGTGCTCTTCTGTTCCGTTCTTGTGGTTTTCTTTGTTGGTGTAGACTCCTGGCTCGTCAGGCTTGACTGGCTGCAGTCCTTATAAGGACTTTTCGTTATCTCACTCCAGCTGGGGGATCGGTCGGCGGCCGTCCTTAGTGCTTGTTTCCTCTTGTTGTTTCCTTTTTTGGCGCAGGCTCCTGGCTTGAGTGATTGCAGTCCTTAAAAGGACTTTTTATTTAGTACTTTTGCCTCCTGTTCTGTGTAATGCCCCTAGAAGCTTTTCGATGTTATTTAAATCCTTGCGCTTTCTTTCACTTTCGTGTGTAAGTTTTTGCTGTTTTTCGATTGCTTCCTCTGTGGTCAGCCATGGGAAGATCTCTCCGTCTTCTATGTAGTACTCGAAGTCGGCATCGACGTCATAGTGTAATTCCGGGTATTCTGTCGGTTTCCCCCTGAGTTTCTTGGGCTTCTTTCCTTTTGCTTCCTGTCTCCTTATGTATTCCTCGTGTCTGAGTTCCTCTTGTTCTGCTGTTTCTTTCCTTCTTCTATGTACACCTCCATTTCCTCCCGGGTAGGTTCCCCTCCAATCCACGGTATGCCGTCGGAAGGTACCTTATCTTGTCTTTCTTCGGCTGTCTGGTGGGATGTTGGTTTCCCCTTGGATGGTTTGGGCGTCGAGGTTCGGCTGCTGGTTTTATCTTGCGTCTCCGGGTCGGTTTTTTGTTGTGTTTCTTGCTGTTTCTTTGTGGTCACTTGCCTGACTTCTGTTGATTTGTTTTGAGTTGATTTCATTTCAGCTTTTAGTCGCTCTCTCTCCACTTTTATAGTGCGTAGCATTTCTTCGTTTTCCTGCTTCAATGCGGTCATCTGTTCCACTTCTCGCTTGATGTTTTCATGGAACTCCTTTATTTCCGCCAGTAGATTCTCGTTGTCGCTGGTCGGATTAGGCGTCAGCAGTGCCTTGACTTGTTTCTTCAACTCGTCTATCTGCTTTTGAAGTTGATCTCTTTCAGCTTGTGCTATACCCGTGGCTGTCTCGCCCCTCTGCATTGCTTCCTTGAATGGTGTCTTTGTGATGATGGCGATCTTTAAGACGTCTCTGTGTCTCTGCAGGTACGGACAGCCCAGGTATCTTGCTCCGTGTTTGCCCAGACAGTTGGCGCACTTTCTTCTGTTGTTAGGAGCTCGGAAGTCCGTGTCCAGCTTGGCCAGCGGACACTCCTTGAAGGCGTGGTGATCGGCGCAGTATCGACAGATTTCCGTCTTACTGCGACACGTTGCTCTGCTGTGGCCGGCCCTCTGGCATTTTGAACATTGCGTGATTCTTGGTATGAATCTCTCTGGTTGCTGCAGTCTCTTGTTGAGTGATGCTGTGGTCGGCATTTCGCTGCCCTCCGATGTCACCACTGCCAGGGTTGTAGGTATCTTGGAGTAAGTGAGAAGCCGCTCCGCCTTCAAGACTCGGATGTGAAGATTCTCTTCACGTAGCTGCTTCAGGATTTCTTCATCTGTCAGCTCCACAGGAATCCGCTTGACAACCCATCGGACTGTTTTTGAGTCGGTGTATCCGACTCTAGTGTCTTTCTCCTCCTTCTTCTCTGCTGTCTTGATTCTTGACTGTGTTGGGCTGTCAATCTTCTCCCTCGTAGTAACTTCAGTAATAGCTATAGTATCAGGCTCTTTGATGCAGCTAGCAGGTGGGCTCTCGACGTTCTTCTTCTTGTTGTCGACTCCCACGCTGCACATCTTGGCAACAGCGTGTTTCTTGTTGTTGGATTTTCCACGTGACATTTTCCCGCTGATCAGGCTTCTTGACAGAATAATGCGACTTGACTTGTTAGCGCTCGCAATGCGAATGTGACCACGTGCCACTAGGACACTTTTTCCACCTTTTATGAAGCCCACACAGTGAGCTTTCGATTCGGACTTTTCACGTAATGGATTTGCTATCCAAGCAATATTCCATTTCATGCCTCTGGGACGCTTTTGTAACCGACATACCTGTGGTATGAAGTGTGGCAGTCTAAATACATCTTCATGCACCTTTAGATGTCAACCTGAATGTAGTTAAAGTAAGCTGTAGTCAACTTGAGCTTGTTGATATCTCCATAGAGTTTGTATTCAAATGAAGCAGGCGTGGGCCAGAATATCTTTCTCTGTTCTGCATATATTGGGCACTCCTGCAGCAAATGTTTAGCTGTCATTTTACCAGTTCCACAATTACATTCATCGGTATCTCCTATCTTTAGTTTATTGAACAAGTGGTGTTTCAGCCTGTTATGTCCTGTTCGGAGTCTAAAGATTGCTACTTGTTCTCTTCGGTCGAGTTTGTAATATACATCATCCTTCTGGTGGCCTGGATGCTCTGATTCCCATTTGGTTCTATAAGTGCTTTTTATACACCTTTTTGCCTCATTATAGGTTATGTCTGTGTCAGGCTGTGGTAATCGTCCACCCTCTTTTGCTTGTCTGTCAGCCTCTTCATTTCCAGGTATACTGCAATGTGATGGGATCCACTGTATTACAACTTTTTTGGATTTCTGACATAGACCATGGAGTGCTGCTCTTAGGTCAGCTAGTTCTGTGCTGTTTTTGCTCTTCAGTATTCAGACAGCTGACTTTGCATCTGTGAAGATAGCTAGTTGCTTCTCTTTATTTTCCTCCATCAAGAGCATTTCTGCTGCAGTTTTATTCAACCCAAGAAACAACATCGCAGTCGAACAAAACTGAAATACTCTGACCATATTAAATGTGACAGTGTCTGGAAAGAACAGTGCTGGTAGGCGTGGTTCCTGGAGAAAGGTGCAAGGGTTGAACAGTACGAAGGTTGATACAGGACTTTATGGACACCTTTGGGCATGAGGAAGGAGAACAGACAAAGGATTGAGAACATTTCAAGCTTGCGGTAATAAGAGCGACTGTGTGCGAATGGTCTACTGCATCATGATAATTATAGAAACCGATCTATTTTGTCTTCAGCTGGAGATTTCCAACTTCGCCAGCACACTGTTTCATCTTCATATAAGAAGGCTAATCGCCCGATATACTACAAGGAGATAGCCGGGGAAGAATGACCATCAGTGGCGGCTTAGCCAGGGTGTCAGTTTGCTCGACCGCAAGTGGGTCCTGTGAGACCCTGATGAAGTGGGTCCAGTTAAATATTATAGAATATGTTTAAAATGTTTCTTCGCTTCCTCCATTTACCACCACAATGATGTGTTAGTGGAAGATGTAAAGATCTATTATGAGCTCTTTCTAATGCACTTTATACCTTGGTATTCATTTCTCTAAGATTGTTCTTGTTACAATTGCACCATCTTGTACGCGGTCTTCACCTTGCTCTGTAGTCATTATATTCATTATACTTCTTTAATATGGCGCGTTGTGGCGGATGGTATCAGGGCACTCTTGTGAGGTGACCAAACTATATAATCTAGTCTTCTTTAATGAAGTGCATGTCTGGTTTCAGGCCTTGTCGACTTCTGATTTCCTCATTCCTAATTCTCTATCTCTCACTGTTACTCATGCATCACTTCTAAGGCATCTCATCGTTTAAAATGTCAATGTCCGTTTAGTGGCTGTGTCTCCTGGCAATTAGTATATTTAAACCCAATCCATCACTGATGACCATCCTTGGGTTTCTTTTTCTATAAACATGTCTATTTATCTACGTATGCACACGGTACCATTCAATTCAGACAGAACACTGTACTCTGCGGTATACACGGGATCAATAGACAGGCCACGTGATCACGTCTGATAAGTCTTCTTAATGTTTACCGACCCATGTGCGATACATCTGGCCAACCGAGATGCAGTTTAGGCTTCATGGGACTGGAATTCATGTCAGAAAAAAAAAGAGAGTTAAACATTCCAATGATAAATAGCTGGGGGGAAAAAAAAGTAAAATAATATTGCCAGTTTCTGAGAACTAACATCTCTTGAAAAAAAAAAAAAAAAATTAAAATATTGGCGCCATTTTTTGCGAGACAACTCTTGATCAATACCATCTAAACAGACTTTAAGACTGAGTGATTTCCCCTCTTCCATTCCCAGAATACCGCCTAAACCTTCCGCTCCAGGAAACTTAATTTGCCCTTTGACCTTGCGCAATTCTGCCAGTTATCGCCCTTCCATTTCTGCTGCATGATTACACCGCCATAATTGAATTTGGAAGTCTAGCAGAATAAAGCGACAGTCTTTTCATTGGAAAAAAAGAGCGCGTTTATAGCTTCTGCGGGAATTGAGGAGACAACGACCACTGTAGAGGGGGACTCGTGAGAGGTTTTACAGTTTGTGTGTACTAGATATGGTACTTTATACAAGTTATAGCAGATCACGTAACATTCCTCTGGTGATCGTTATTATCACTACATTCGTTGTTATCGTCAGCATCTTTATCATCGCAATCATCATAATTACTGCCATATTCATTATTATCAAATTATCACCGTAATACCTTCCCAGTAGCTTAGGGACAGTTTCACAATTCGCCGACGAGATTTGGTAGCTGACCGCTTTGTGTTGACTTCGACAATGACACATTATTGAACGTAAAATTTGCATAGTAAATCATAAACAGCCAACAAATGCTGAGGATGATTGAGACGTCGTGTAAAGTACCCACAATTGACTTTTTATCACTATAATAATCACATTCTTGCGCTAATATCTAGCATGGGATAACATCAATATTATCTTTCTAGAGGCTGAAGAAAAATGTAGACTCTTAGGGGCAACTACCACATTTTGCACACCAAGAAATGTACATGTATTTGTCAAATATACAATAACATATATATGCGACATATGTTTCTTCAGAAAACTGAAGATGCCCCAGATGTATATTATATGTTTGTATGACTAGCTGACTGATTAGCTAGAATCAGCACTCAGATCTATATTTTGTGTTCGTATGACTAGCTGACTGATTGCTAGAATCAGCAATTGGATGTATATTATGTGTTCGTATGACTAGCTGACTGATTAGCTAGAATCAGCACTCAGCACAAATCAGTATATGATCTCTCTTAAGATGCTTGAGTTCGGGAGTACTGATTGTTCATGAAATGCACTAATTAGGAGTACGCCTTGTTCTTCTCATCAATCTCGGCGTTTGCTTTTTAGATTGTCTATTCTCTCTCTCTCTCTCTCTCTCTCTCTCTCTCTCTCTCTCTCTCTCTCTCTCTCTCTCTCTCTCTCCTTATCTCTCCCTCCCTTTCTCTCCTTATCTCTCCCTCTCACTCTCTCTCCTCCCTCTCACTATCCCTCCCTCCCTCCCTCCCTCCCTTCCCTCTCTCTCTCTCTCTCTCTGTGTCTCTCTCTGTGGTTGTATGTATGTGTGTATGTGCATTTGTGTGTATGTGTATATATGTGTCTATGTGTGTTTATGTGTGTGTTTATGCGTGTGTATGTGTGTGTATGTGTGAGTATGTGCGTATGTTTGTTTATGTGTGTACACGTGTGTATGTGTGTATATGGGTGTGTGTATGAGTGCGTTGTGTGTGTATGTGTGTATAAGTGGGTGTATGTATATGTGTATGTGTATGTATGTGTGTGTGTATGCATGTGTGT
>OY992882.1:104213162-104223513 GCA_963921405.1 Cepaea hortensis | reverse complement strand
CTGAATCAACATAGGAGACATATTGTACACTGTGTGTGTGTGTGTGTGTGTGTGTGTGTGTGCGTGCGTGCGTGTGTGTGTGTGTGCGCGCGCACACAATTCCTATTTAGTTCCCTTCAGCGTATACATAATTCTGTATTCAGATATATAACCCACTGAATCAACGTTGGCGATATATTGTGCACTGCCATGACCTTGGTGAGGTCATGGCATAGTCAAGTCATAACCCAGGTTAGATGTTAGAGGTTATGGCAGTTTTCAGTAAGTGGATTATCTTTGGTCTTTTTCTGGCACTTAATTCTGACTTGTCGCTCCAGGTTGTTGCTATCGTGGTAGAGATAGTATACTAGTTGCTTCATTGATAATTATGTGTTTGGATGATAAGTGATTGATTGATTTATATAATCGGAACCCAGCACAAATAAGTATATTCTCAATCTCTCGGGGTTCGAGGATGCTGTTAGTTTCCCAAGCGCAAACATTAGAACTGCCATTATCTTCTCATAAACTTTTTATTTTTGCTTTCTATCTCTTTGAACTCAAGCTTAGTCCCTACATGCGCTACTACTCCTAATGCACTGGACGTATGTTTGCGTGTGTATTAGATTTCTCTATTACCAGTGTCCCTCTCCATCAGGCGAACCCACTCATAATGACCTCGATTGTTTTCTACTGCGCCTTCCTGTAAAGAACATGTAACTAACTTAATTCATGTTGTCTTGTAACAGAACATTCCACTACTTATTAGCACATATATTACTATCAGTGACTTGTAGAAACAAAGAAATGGAATTCAAGCGTGTATTTTTATTAATCTGAACATGTACAGTCTGACCTACTGAAGCCACTCTACGTGGATCTGGTTAAATGTGGTTGTTATGAAGATCGATATCCCTGCACATTATCATTCCTCTGCGTCCTCAGTCCTCGGATGCGCTGAACATCTCAAGGTATCTCTAATCCTTGTATCCATGAGGGCTTCCTCTTCTTCGTCTTCTCTTCCTCCATTCACCTCAGTAAAGTGTTGAGGGAGATGTAGAGATCTTTTATGCGTTCTTTCTAATGCACTTTGCAAGTTGGTATTCATTTCGATTAGGTTATTCTTAATATTCAATCTTTCAAGTGGTCTTCCCCTTGCTCTGAATCCATCATACATGTTCAGTCTGGCAGTTTGAGACAGAAGGTATTGGTTGTACTGTCTCCTCTCTCGCCCTCGAAGATGGCATCGACGTGATTGGTCAGGCTTCACTCCCAAGTCATGTCATGGAACTACCGTCAGAGAAACGTCGGTATCGGCCAGTTGGTCCGTACTGTAATGAAAGAAAATAATTCAAAATATGTACGAATGGAAAGCGTATTCCTTCAGGCACCACCGTCTGAGATCACGCATTTGTGTTATAAGCGTGTATTGCTATTTACATACCTTGTGCTTTTACATGTACGCTTTTGTTTGTACAGTGACTTGCATGTTCAGAACAATGGCTACCGGCTGTTGCTGAATTGACTGATTTGCCTTTTCGGTTCACGAGTGCATTTTTCAGGAGACTCCTGGGAGTCTGCGCTAGAGCTACGGAGTTCGTGCTTTATGCGACGCTTTTGGCGGGTCGCCCTGCGGATAGAGACAGAGCCATGTTAGAAAACCCGGGTCAATGAGGTCTTTCTGGTGACTGCCGATTCCATCGACGATGAACTGTGGTTTCCGTGGAGGACATTTGTGTTGGCATTCTGGCGGCGGCATTATGCACAGTGTATCTGTGCGGGCTGTTGGATTGCCGAGACTCCTCTCTGTTCCACTTTTCACATTGGACAGTGGGGAGCATTTTGTGTGATATTCACTGGCACAGGAACGGAGCATAAGGTGACGACCCGTTGCTGTGAAGTTGGAACCGCCACTAACTAACTAACTATTTGTGTTATATTCATGTAATGCTGTTTGTGTTATTCTTGTAATACTAACCAGGGGCAATGGAATCGAAAGAAGCAACAACCACTATTTAGTTTACACATACAAGGAGTGGCTATAAAATATGGCTTGGTTGCTAGGCAAATGTAACACAGTACAGTTAATATCGATATGGTGTTCAGATTGCTGTTTATCGTTTGTGATATTTCTGTTTAAAGCTAATTATTTTGTTTTCCGTTTTTCGTTCCTTGAAACAGGCTTTGGTTGAAACGTTCAAAACTATTTGCATGCGCCTGTTGTTCATTAAAGGTTATATTCAAATTTGTAGTCTAGTCGTGAATGCTAGAACTTGTGTACTTCTAACACGATTTATCCGTTCACCGGGTATGATTTTTTTGCACACAGAGTTATAATTAGAAGGAATTTAAACTTTATACCGCTTTCGTAACACACCTACGGGTGTTTTGGAAGCTAACATCATTGCGTTGGTTTTCATACAGAATTGTCCTGAGTGCAGTGATGTCGGTTCTTGACTCAACTCAACTCAATTCAACTCAACTCAACTCATACAGAATTATGAATTCCGGTCGTTCAGAAAGCAATGGCAAACTACTGAACGTAAACTTGCCAAGAAATCACAAACAGCCAAATATGATGGGGTTGACTGCGACGTTCTGTATAGGATATGCAACTAACTTAACTATGCCGAGGCAACATTTTATTGGTAGTGCGCAAATTGGAATGATTGCCAACAGTAACGACCTATCCCATACAAGCCAGCTTTCAGGAATAGCTCTTCTCCGGTAGTATTACTATTTCATCCATGACCTGCAAGTGCATTGATTAATTCTCTGGGTTTACAATTCTCTTGTGGTTTCTGGGGGATGCATCTCAGGGGATCTGCTTACTCCGAGATCCTATGCCAGTTCGTGTGAGATCCACAGATGCACGATTTATCATTGGCGGACTTGTGGTTGGTATGGTTACATTCATTCATCCGAATTCGGAAAATAAGGAGGGGTAATCTTTACATGTTCCTGGTTTTCATCAGTGTATCTAGATTGTGTCAGATAATTCCAATGCTATTGCCTGAGCGTCTTATCATTACAGTGATTGATTTTGACACCCCCCCCCCCCCAAGTAAAGATAGCTTCATTATTGAGATACTGACAAACATATGCATGATGGCATGCAGTCAGGTAGGTAGGTAAGTGGGTGAGTAATCAGACAAAGAAACTACAAATGGACGGACATGCATACGGGCAGGTAGAGGGTGGTAGTATGGATGGATAAATAAGCAGATAGACATACAGATTGTATTGTAAATAATTAGGCGGGTTGACTGAAAGAGAGACAGAATTGTAGATCTGTGACTGGGTGGGGGTGGGTGAGTGGATGAATGAATAAATACATGACTAAATGGAAGGATATGTGAGTGTACGGACAGACTCATGCCTCATCTTCCAGGAACCATGACTTCCATCACAGTTCTCTCCAAACCACTTTTACATTTAAAATGACCAAAGTATTTCAGTTTCCGAGACATGCTATTGCTAATGGGCCAGATTTTTTTATTCTGTCGGCATCTTGTAAAATTAGAAGAAGCAGGAACGCTTTGGGCATTTGTCTTTGCTGGAAATGATTAGAATGCCAATTAATTCAGCTGTACTGTCTTGAGACTGCCTCTGCTTTCTTACATTATATCCTTTCATCAGATTAAGAATTATGAGAACATATCTTTTTCCCATGGAAGTACAACATGATTTCTACTACTACGTCGGTAAAGTATACAATATAAAATAACACAAAGTAATGTAGCAATGTAATGTATTTTATCTACAGGAAAAGCCAGAATTCTAGCTTTAGATTTTAGATTTTCCTGGGTTTTTAGTAGACTAGAGGTTTTTTGGTGGACTGGAAGTTTTTGTTAAATTAGTTTTAGTGGATCAGTTGTTGGTGGATTAGTGTTTGGTAGATTTGTAGCTTTTACTGGATCAGAAGTTTTTGCTACACTTAGGAATTTGGTTTGTTAGGTTAGTGTCTTTGCTGTTTGATTTTTGCTGTATCCTAATTTCTTTGTTGATGCTACATGTCTGTATATTATTGTGAAGTTTAGAAGTGTAATAAACAAATGATGCTTGTGTTACCCTTACTTTGTTGTTTAGTTGATAGACTCTAGTGTTATAGTCATTGGTGTTAGAACAGCCCTTGGAGTAATTCTTTGTCTGGGATTGGAGAATATTGTTCTAATCCACGGAAAAACGGGACTTTGCGGCGACTAGCTTACTTCAGAAAACAAATATATACACGCAAAAAAAGTTACTTGCATATCTTTTACATGACGTCGCAGTTAACCCCAGCATGATTTGGCTGTTTGTGATCTCTTAGCAAGCTTACGTTCAGTCGTTTGCCATTGCTTTCTGAACGACTGGCACCCATACCATCTTATAAAAAACCCAAGGCATTGCAGTCTGCTGCCACACGCCCGCGGCCGTGTTTCGAACGCAATATGCGAGATCACGAACTGCATCCTTAATCTCTTAGCCACAGAACCGGCACATACATAAAATACAACACATAATCAAGGAGAAGACTTTACAGTGTCTACATTAAGGCATAAAAACGGGATGAGAAGAATGAAAAGATGAACAAAATAAGAAAAATGAAGAGAAAATTAAAGTTTGAAAAAAAAAAAAAAAAAAACAAACAAATGCGCTACATATCTCAGAATCCTAGTCTGTGATACCTCTGTAAGGTATGGGCGATAGAGAGGGTAGAAAGAAATTGGATACCGAAATGAGGTTTTCAGAAATATGAAAGAATTCCAATGACGATGTATCATCATAATCATCATCATCATTATCATCGTCATGATCATGATCAACATCACTATCATCCTCACCACCATCGTTATCATCATCATTATGATCATCATCATAATAATCGTCATCACGAACATCAATATCATCCTCATCACCATCAGCACGTAGCATATCCTTTGCATTATGTCATCTCATTACTGCCCGGTGAAAACCATCTCCATTTCCTGTAGCCCAGTAGCAGAGATACTCACAGTCGTATCGTCTGGCCCACTGCATCGTCTCTATGAATCTTACGTGTTCCGTCCTAGTTCTTTTCCCCAGCCTTCGTAAATGACCTGCTTGACATGATCACCTTACCAACATAACTTTGTGATTCACTGTCCACATGCAGATGGCTGTTTACTACGTCCTCAGCTTTCACCAATCTTTTAAATTTCCAAAGTAAATGGCGACCTTGCTCTGTGGCACTCTTGAAATAAAGAAAATAAAGTTAAATCAATTCAAATCAAATTAAATCAAATCAAATCAAATCAAACAAAATCTTGCTAACAGCACAAGCACGCCAAAGGTGTCCACTTACCTCGGTGGCTACTCGGTCTACAGAACTGCGTTTGTCACATCATAATGTGTTTCCGCTCTTCTACCGCGTGGAGATGCAGTTGGGATTCTCCCTTCCAAAAGTTATTAGACCCTGGTGGCACTTCTCCAAGTCTCCGGAATGTTTATGGGATTTGAGCGGTTAAGAAGACTAATTTACAAGTACTCAAGAGGGAAATTCATAAGACATTTCATAATCCACATTACGACAAGACAGTCGACACTGTTTTAGTCACATTATGGGATGATATAGTTTTCAAAGATTATGACGACAGGGTGGACCAATGTTATAGACAGTAGTTGACAGAAGGAGAAACTACTGGATGGGTTGGCAAAGTGGCAAAGTGGATGACGGAATGAGAAAATACTGGATGCGTTGGAGAAGTTGACAGAGGGAGAAAATACTGGATGGGGTGGCTAAGTGCCATAGTGGGTGACAAAAGGAGAAAATACAAGATGGGTTGGCGAAGTGGCACAGTGGATGACAGAAGGAGCAAATACAAGATGGGTTGGCGAAGTGGCACAGTGGATGACAGAAGGAGAAAATGCAAGATGGGTTGGTAAAGTGGCACAGTGGATGACAGAAGGAGAAAATACAGGATGGGTTGGCGAAGTGGCACAGTGGATGACAGAAGGAGAAAATACAGGATAAGTTGGCGAAGTGGCACAGTGGATGACAGAAGGAGAAAATACAAGATGGGTTGGCGAAGTGGCACAGTGGATGACAGAAGGAGAAAATACAAGATGGGTTGGCGAAGTGGCACAGTGGATGACAGAGGATAAAATACAAGATGGGTTGGCGAAGTGGCACAGTGGATGACAGAAGGAGCAAATACAAGATGGGTTGGCGAAGTGGCACAGTGGATGACAGAAGGAGAAAATGCAAGATGGGTTGGTGAAGTGGCACAGTGGATGACAGAAGGAGAAAATACAGGATGGGTTGGCGAAGTGGCACAGTGGATGACAGAAGGAGAAAATACAAGATGGGTTGGCGAAGTGGCACAGTGGATGACAGAAGGAGAAAATACAAGATGGGTTGGCGAAGTGGCACAGTGGATGACAGAGGATAAAATACAAGATGGGTTGGCGAAGTGGCACAGTGGATGACAGACGGAGAAAATACAAGATGGGTTGGCGAAGTGGCACAGTGGATGACAGAAGGAGCAAATACAAGATGGGTTGGCGAAGTGGCACAGTGGATGACAGAAGGAGAAAATGCAAGATGGGTTGGTGAAGTGGCACAGTGGATGACAGAAGGAGAAAATACAAGATGGGTTGGCGAAGTGGCACAGTGGATGACAGAAGGAGAAAATACAAGATGGGTTTGCGAAGTGGCATAGTGGATGACAGAAGGAGAAAATGCAAGATGGGTTGGCGAATTGGCACAGTGGATGACAGAAGGAGAAAATACAAGATGGGTTGGCGAAGTGTCACAGTGGATGACAGAAGGAGAAAATACAAGATGGGTTGGCGTTAGTGGCACAGTGTATGACAGAAGGAGAAAATACAAGATGGGTTGGCGAAGTGGCACAGTGGATGACAGAAGGAGAAAATACAACATGGGTTGGCGAAGTGGCACAGTGGATGACAGAAGGAGAAAATACAAGATGGGTTGGCGAAGTGGCACAGTGGATGACAGAAGGAGAAAATACAAGATGGGATGGCGAAGTGGCACAGTGGATGACAGAAGGAGAAAATACAGGATAGGTTGGCAAGGTGGCACAGTGGATGACAGAAGGAGAAAATACAAGATGGGTTGGCGAAGTGGCACAGTGGATTACAGAAGGAGAAAATACAAGATGGGTTGGCGAAGTGGCATAGTGGATGACAGAATGAGAAAATACAGGATAGGTTGGCGAAGTGGCACAGTGGATGACAGAAGGAGAAAATACAAGATGGGTTGGCGAAGTGGCTCAGTGGATGACAGAAGGAGAAAATACAAGCTGGTATGGTGAAGTGGCGCAGTCGATGACAGAAGGAATAATAATAATAATAATAATAATAATAATAATAATAATAATAATAATAATAATAAAAGTCTGTATTTTCAAAGGGTTAAGAATTGGGCACGCAGGCCCGTCTGACATTCTGCCCTTCTTCTCTATTTCCTCTCATACATTCTTTCATTCAACATCACTTATGAAGCAACTTTTGACAACAAAAAGAACATTAAAACGCATGAAAAATAATCAATAACAAATGACTCACTGAAGCAGTGTTTAACATGGGCATTATAAATACCTAAGGAGGGTGTAACGTGCCATACATAAGGGAATGTTTTTTGGCTAGTTGTCGTTTGAGATAAGTTACCATTATTGTCTTTTTTGTGTTGTTTGTTATGGGGGTATGTAGTCTGTACTAAGGTAGTGTTCAAACAGGTTGCGAATGTATGTATCATGATTGGTGGTGTCTTTGATTTCTTGTGGAAGATTGTTCCACAACTGAGCGGCAGAGTATGCTAAGCTTGTTTTATATAAGTCTATCCTAGGTTTAGGGACATGAAGTATATTTAGTCGTTCGCTATGTCTAGCGTTATATTTAAACAATGGCCAAAGGTAGCTTGGGGCATTTTTAAATAGGATTTTGTGAATTAGTTTGGTTTTATTAAAAAGCAGGCGCTTGTGGAGTGGCAGTAACCGGAGACGTTTATATAGGTTAGAATTGTCGGTAAGCTTTTCACCATTAATTAAACGCACTGCCCTTTTCTGGAGTGAATATAGGCGTTTTGTTATTGATTTGGAGCATCCATCCCAGACTGTGGAGCAGTAATCAATATGTGTTTGTATATGAGAAGTATAGAATATCTTTCTTGTGTTTTCGTCAAGGAAATTTTTAATTTTGGCAAGTTGGTATACTTTTTTGGCTATTTGTTTAACTAGAGCATGAACATGTGAGTTAAAAGTTAGATTTTGATCTATGATAACACCCAGTGTCTTGTGCTCGGTGACACTTTCTACAGGCGTGCTGCCAATGTGCAGCTGAAGAGTTCTCTGCGAGTTTAGAGTGTGAAGTCTTTGCCTGGTTCCTATTAACATAGACTTTGTTTTAGTAATGTTAATTTGCATGCGGTTTGCATGACTCCAGTTAACTACACTATTTATTTCCTGTTGCAAGGATAATTCTAGCACATTACGATCAACAGCGTTTGTATATACTGTGCAGTCATCAGCAAATAGATCGCAGGACGACGACAAATTTAATGGAAGATCATTTATATAAATGGCAAATAATAGAGGGCCAAGAATAGACCCCTGAGGTACTCCAATATTAATGGTAATGGCTTGAGATAAAACTTTATTGTGTGATACTACTTGCTTTCTGTCTAATAAGAATGATTTTATTAATGTCACTATATTAAAACTTACTTTCATTGTTTCTAGTTTTTTAATTAGAATAGTATGATCTATCATATCGAATGCTTTCCTAAAGTCTATAAACACCGCTCCACATAGAGTATTGTTGTTAATATTTTGATGCCAGTTTTCTATCATGTTTGTTAGTGCCGTATGGCAAGAATATTTTGGTCGAAATCCTGACTGAATGTCAACTATCAGTTTATGGCGAACTAAGTGATCTAGTGTTGTTTTGTGGATGTGCTTTTCTAGCGGTTTGGATAATGAGGATAATATGGAAATTGGTCTATAATTACTCATGAGACGAGAAAATACAAGATGGGTTGGCGAAGTGGCACAGTGGGTGACAGAAGGAGAAAATACAGGATAGGTTGGCAAGGTGGCACAGTGGATGACAGAAGGAGAAAATACAAGATGGGTTGGCGAAGTGGCACAGTGGATGACAGAAGGAGAAAATACAAGATGGGTTGGCGAAGTGGCACAGTGGATGACAGAAGGAGGAAATACAAGATGGGTTGGCGAAGTGGCACAGTGGATGACAGAAGGAGAAAATACAAGATGGGTTGGCGAAGTGGCACAGTGGATGACAGAAGGATAAAATACAAGATGGGTTGGCGAAGTGGCACAGTGGATGACAGACGGAGAAAATACAAGATGGGTTGGCGAAGTGGCACAGTGGATGACAGAAGGAGCAAATACAAGATAGGTTGGCGAAGTGGCACAGTGGATGACAGAAGGTGAAAATACAGGATAGGTTGGCAAGGTGGCACAGTGGATGACAGAAGGAGACAATTATGAATTGATTAGTTTGGCAAAGTGACACAGAAAAAAGTCAATGGCAATTTACTTTAAAAAAGAGAATATATTTGTGGGGGATCAAAATCACCTGCTCCGATTGTCATGTCACATTATGACAATATTATATGTAAACGTAAGGAGAAAAGATGTGTGTCTGTGTGTGTGTGTGTGGGCGGGGGGGGGGGGGGGTTAAGATCTCTACAGCCACAATGAATTTGAAAAAAAAAAAAGATTCCTTTGTCTTGCAGAATTTCCTATCCATTTTATCGGGGTCAAACTCACAAAGAACAATGGTATTATTTGTCTGTTCCCGCTTAACCAACATAAATTACACCATTTAATGGTAGCTACCATTTAGTTTATTCCATTGTCATTGTATAGGCCACCTTTTCGCTATTCACATATAACTTTCAGCATTGTCTGATCTGTGCTTGAACCAACTTTTATCTAGCCATACTCTCTAGCCACACACGCTGCCTGGAAATTAATTAGACACTGCTCCATCCTTCAGCACGTTTAATGTGAGATCGCATTCTTCGGTGCCCATCATTCTCTCCCTAGTGTTTCTTTTATTCCCCCATTACAATGTACATTACTGCTATCAGGGAGTTTCCTTCTGAATTGAGATGGTAAAAACCAGAAAGCGTCATTTATGCTAAGACTGTTTTTATAGATGAGACCATGAAAGGAAACGGATCTTGTGGACGATTTCAGACAGGGGAGAGAATATCATGCAGTCTAAAATCTTTCTCATTAGAGCGATTATCTGTTTGGCATTCGTTTTATCCGAAGATGGAAGGAGGAATAATACGATTTTTCATCTTAAAGGTTTGCCATTTCCCGAACCGTGTCCCGGTTTAATAGAAAATTATATTTTT
>OY992882.1:104175662-104208162 GCA_963921405.1 Cepaea hortensis | reverse complement strand
GGCGCGTCCGCCCTCCACATTAGCCATACCTGAGAGCTTGTCAGCCCGCTCATTTCCTTGTACTCCCGCATGCCCTGGCACGAAGATGAAACTAATCTTTGCCAGCCGAGACCGCTCCAGAGACAGCAATCACGCTCTTCGGATCCACTCCGTCTCTTCCTCTTGAGCATGCTCATTGAGTCGCTAAGGACACATGCCCTAGTGAATGTCTGTGTCTCGAGCCATGTTATTGCTTTACTTACTGCCATGACTTCCATAGTCAGGCTACTTGTGGTCTCAACAAAAGCACCAGAGTCCTCCTTCACAATTCTCCCTCCGGTCCGCGCCGTAAAGGCTCATGAGCTTCTCACATGTCAGATGACCGACCAACCTGTGTAAATGACAGCATCACCGTCTAACGAATTCTCGAAAATCAACGCTTGTACTTCCACCTCCACAGCAGCCGGATTTTCTTGTCTGCATTTTCTGTCTAGTTGGATGCAAACTGAAACGGACATACAAAAATTGTTGGCACTTGTACCCACTCCTCGCCAGGTTCTAAGTCCTCCAGTGAACACACCTGTTGAAGAATATCTTTCAGCTTGACCCATCCAAGACCTTCCTCTTTTTAACCTGCTGCCCTTCACCTTCATAATTTCACTATGCAGTGGATGTTGGGTGTTTGCGTTGACTCTGAGGTAGGCACGTGCTCTGGTAGTTCCAGCACCGAGCTGTGAGAAATCTCTAACTAAAGGTGACTAATAAAGATGTCTTTCCTGATTGTGGTATTTGACATTGTTGAACTTCTGCTTTTTAAAGGATTAACTTTGGAACATCTTGCTCTTGTGAATGGCTAAGGGCAAGTTTCAACTATCGGGTATATAGATTCTTCACATTGATTACTATCGTGTGCAGTTTAGACTGACCACTAATAGTTTCCTAAATAGGTATATCTTTTTATTACTGGCATAGAAAGGTTTAGTTTTTGCAAGACCCTAAGTAAAAAATATTATACATTGTAATTATGCAAACTATATGTTAGCAAAGTCTGATGATTTCAAACATCTCATTTAAAAGTAATTCTAGTTTTGCAAACCTTTAAAGTTTATTACATTTCCAAATTATCCTCATATGGTCAGTAGTAAGACGTCCATGTCACTACATTGTAATATGTTTGAAACAAAAATAACCTGTTCTGTGACATTTGGTGAGAACTATAATTGCCAGATACATAAACAGAACGAAGGTACCAGTTTATCACATTCAGACTTCGATCAGTTGTGAGTGTGTATTTGTTGTTTGTGTGTCTGTTGTCTTGTTGGTGCAATAGGTGGATATGTGTTGTCTTGTTTGTGCATAGTTCTCTGGGGGATATCTGTTGTCTTGTTGGTACATAGATCACTGGAGAATATATGTTGTCTTGTTGGTGCATAGATCTCTGGGGGATATCTGTTGTCTTGTTGTTGCATAGATCACTATAGGATATCTGTTGTCTTGTTGGTGCATAGATCTCTGGCGTTCTGCTTCCAAATCGCCTGCAGCTGTGTTTCGAACGCGGTATGTCGTATTAAGAATTGCGCTCGTAACCCCTTTACCGCATAGACTGTTGATTTATGTGTGGGCGAACTTTCTTTAGAGATTTATTTCTAATAGTTATTCACCTGAGAATTTTTGTTAACTAAATAAAGCCCTGTGGCAGAGCAGTGGTTAGACTCTAGCCTACCGAGCCGATCGTCACTGGTACGAATCCGCATCATGATAATGTTAAAGAAAATGGATCTACCTCCCAGAAATAGAGGCAGGATATCTAACAGCTTGAGGGTGAAAGAAAATGTATTTGAGCATGGCTCTGTTATCACTTGGGAGTATCAGGTTCGAATCCCCACGTAGCTATTGCCTTCTATATTTCATACAACATCACGTGATTTATGTTGCACTATTTCACCAAGTCTTTGGCTCAGTACATCAGACTTCGACAAGAATTATTTCGAAATTGCCTTCACCAGCCTTTGGCTGTTCCATATCTACCTACAGGGCAGCAGGTTTGTGTTTCTGTTCGTCTGGTCCCTATCCCTGGACCTGGCCGACAAGTGAGACCCTATCAGTAGCTGCACTACTGTACGCATAGCTCTTAGGCTCGATCATTGGAACACCCAAGCTCCTCTACCATATCAAAGTGGATACACAACGTAAGGGATCGATGTTTACGAGGGGGCTTCACATTGTTTTTTTTTTTTTTTTTGCATATCCTTTACAGGACATCGCTGTCAACACCAGCATCTTTCAGCTGTATGTTGATTTCTTGGCAAGAGTACGCTCAGTAGTTTGCCATTGCTTTCTGAGCGGCCGGCTCACATACCCCGTAAGTTACCGATGCGATTCGAACCACTGCTGATTCTCACCGTCATCACGTTACCCACGAGAGTATACGAGATTACGGAGAAAAGTCTTAACCTTTAAGCCACGAAGCCGGCGGGATTCAAATTAAAACATGAAAAGTCTGATAGAAATTATAATAACCATGCCAATGTCTTGTAACCTGTCAATATTGTTGTTATGGATATCAAGAGTTTTAAGCACGTGACATCACATGGAATTCGACCGCGGTGAAGTCATAATTACAGTTTAAAGATGGCCACCCCACTTTGGACATACACGAAAGTGGAGAAGAGTTCTGTTATCCGTTGTTTATTTTAATCAGTAACGGGGTGAAATCTATAGAAATGCATCAGCGAATGAAGGTCCAGTATGATGATACATGCCTGTCAGCCCAGCAAGTGTGGCAGTGGAGTAGGAAGTTTCATAAAGGCGTGGCTTCTGTGAAAGCCTTCTCACGACAGGTTAAGGCCGAATAGTGACACCAGAGAAAGTTTTTTTTTGTGTGTGCAGGAATCCAAACATTTTTTTGGAGCTGAAAGACTTGCATTGATCGCAGTGGTGACTGCATCGAAAAATAGTACAGTTATTCTGTACCTTTTTCAGATTATATTCACACACACACACACACACACACACATACACACACGCACGCAAGCACACACAGGCACGCGCGCACGCACACACACACACACACACACACACACACGCTGGCACGCACGCGCGCACACACACACACACACACACACAATGTAAGATGTTTATTTGAAGTCCCATCATATGTCTTAAATTGTGTCCTCTGTATTTATCAACATGTCCATCTCTTCGTTGAGTGTCCCTCAATACGTTTGAATGTATTATTTGTGATGTCAAGAGAAATCACAACTTGGGGTCATTGAAAGCCTCACCACCAGGTCAAGTTAGGAACACCACAGTGGGGATAGATACTTCTGTTGCCAATTGTACCTTCTGGTTTACGCATGCTTCCATTCCCTTCTATAAGTGTCCGTCAATACGGTTGAATGTATTTCTCATTTTAAGTGAATCACAGGTTAATCTCGTTATTATATTACGTAGATTATTCTCAAGATGTGATACATTGATTTCCCCAATTGGATAGTCATATTCGCAGCTTTGGATCATTCTGTGGTCTATTTATCTGTGAAACAAACGAAAACCTGTATCTGTGATAAACCAACAAGTTTCAGTGTTTTAACTCAATGTTATTGAATAGTAATCAATAAGACGCCGACGCGGTGGCGATGGTGTTGCGGCCGCAGTTCGTAATCCCGCATAACCACGTTGGAAACGCAGCTGTGGGCGATTTGGCAGCAGCCGCCCTGCTGTGGTTTTTTAATGAAATGGTATGGGTGCCGGTTGTTTAGAAAGCAATGGCAAAGAACTGAACGTAAACTTGCAAAGACATCACGAACAGCCACAAAATGCTGGGGTTGACTGCTGTCATTGAGAAATGATATCTCAATTAAAAATATCAATACAGTAGTTTTCACTAAGCAACATACTTTCATTTTTTATATACAAGGCAATTATTAAGTCATAACTGTGACATACCCTTACTTCCCATTCTCCGCCATTCAATTTTGTTTGGTCCAAACCTACTTTTTGTTTCGCCCTGAAATTATTGCATGATGAGGATGAGTAACAGAAAATATACTGGGAAGTAAAGATCACCAGTATGATATTAACAACATCATCTATAGTCGCAGCGAGTGGCGTCTGGTGTATAAAATGTACACATAGCTTGATATACTCAATAGGCCTCAGAGTGGGGACAACGTTCCTGTTGTTAGTTTACTGACTCTATTACAATGTTGGTACCCGCTCTGTGGCGAAGGTGTTACAGATGCAATTCGTAATCCCGCGTGGCACGTTGCAAACACAGCTGCTGGCTATTTGGGAACAAACCGTCTTGCGTTGATTTTCTTACAATGGTATGTGTACCGGTCGATCAGAAAGCAATGACAAACTACCGAACGTAAACTTGCCAAGAAATCACAAACAGCCCAAATATGCTGGGGTTGACTGCAACGTCATGTAAAGGATACACAACTAACTAACTCTATTGGTGCATGGTATTCATAGAGTTGGGCGTGATAGAAGTGGGTATAATAGAAATTCACCCAAAGAAAACCACTGAAACGGGCGCCATGTTATTAGTACTGATAAAACGCATGCATGATTTAATTCAGTTAGTCGGCTGCTGCGGAAGATACTTTGTCTGAGGGATTGCCTCACCACGCGCTGGATCCCGCCTTGGGGGAGTCATGTTTACTAGAGCCTCTAGTGCTTTCAAGAACAATCACTTGGACCACCGTCATTATTGAAATTCCCTGGCAGGTCACGCGACCCTGGTGCGTATTACGCGGGATTACTTAAATCGTGTTGAGGATTAAGGCAGTGTGGGAGACAGCCTTCGACCTGATCCGTGTAATTACGAGCAGTTGTCATTGTTACGAACTGCCTGTCATTCTGCGGCCGGGGCATCGTCGGTCTTCTGTCCTGGGGCCTTGACAAACCAGGAGACTGTAGTGCGTGCGGTATTGTTCTTCTGACACTTTGGGGACGACTGGAGCGGGTTTTGACCCTTGCTACCGTATCATGTTGCCCTGTGTTAGTTGTTGGTTGGGGGAGTCTGTGTCTTTGTGTTGGTCAACTTCCTGTGTCCTTAATGATTGTTACTCTAAGCCAATTTGTTCCAGGTGTCACCATAAACTCTTCAGTCCCTGTAATTTCTTAACATTCTTCTTCTTTGGGTTTCTCTTTTGAAAGATAATATAAAATAACACAAAGTAATGCAGCTTTACGGTAAACATGGGACGTTGCGGTGATTAGCCTCCGTCAGCAAACATATAAATATACAAACCTCTGGATTAATTGAGACGGTGGCATGGAGGAATATCAGCAGCAGAGTTGATCCAGAAAACCAAAGACCGAGATCTGTGGAGAGCCATGAACGCTTACGCCAGCTGGCAGGGCAATTGACGATGTTGATGATTATACAAAACTCACCACATAAACACGGGAAAACACTACAGTGACAACATTAAGTCATAAGAACGGGATGAGAAGGATAGAAAGATAAAAAATAAATACAATGAAAAGAAAATGAAAAACTAAAACGTAATATGTGCTACTTATCGCATAATCCCAGGCTGTGATATTATAGTATGTCCCACAAAGAATGCCTTCATTCACGATCAATTATTTTGAAAACTGTCTGTTGCATCGTTATGAAATTTTTCCAGCCGTCTTATATTTACCCCCAACCAAGGAATATGTCTTTGATAGGTCCAAAAACAACTTAAATCATCGAAAGCGGCGACATTCCTTCGATGTTTTGCTGAACAACTAGTGATTTCTCGCCAAAAAAATTATGTTTATAGTAATGGGAGACACGCCAATTCAGATGACACACAAAGGCGTATCCGGATTCGTATGGGAGTGGGTACAATGAAAGAAGTAGCTTAAAATCGACAGGGTCGGCTGCATTGCACCGGGTTTTTATCCCATATGGCTCAGTTTCTTTCCGCAACGAGGAAAGCGTCGCACAAAGCACGAACTCCGTACCCCCAGCGACGAATCTCGGGAGTCTCCGAAAAAATGCACTCATGAAATGAAGGACGCGGCCCGGAATCAAACATACAACCTTCGGAGCCCGAGTCAGACGGCTTGACCACTTCACCACGGAGAACCTCGAGAGGGGTGCAATGTGTAATATTAGTAAAGACAGAGAATTTACAGAGGCACGGGGTAAATAATTTGTAAATTAACAGGAAAGTAGAAGGAATATATTTCTTACCTTATTTTTCATTTCCTTCTTGTTTCTTCAGCTGCTGGTTAATAAAGTGTACACAAGTATTCATGTTAGCTTTTTATATTGAGTTCGTGAAAGCTTCCAAATAGCTGTGCGTTAATGTGCGTATGGAGTGACCAGAAATGATACTGCAATTTAGTCATCATGTTTCCATTTTTAAGGATCTGTTCAGCTGTCTGTGTAGTTTGTTCACACGTACACATGGGTGGCAGACCCGCTTTGAGTCTTCGTGAAAGACTGTCTACTCTGCTGTTTACCGTTCAGAGACGGAACATTATTACTTGTTTTGCACTATGAAAATAGTTGTCAGTGTCTCTGTAGTGGGCTTTCTTCTTAACGACCAAGATGTTGGTCCTCTTTTCATTGAAGTTTATAGATTGATTCGTATGCACGCGTGTTGTCCCCTAATTTGACAACGTGTTTGCTCTCACGTTTCTTGTTATGCCACAATATGTCAGTTTCCACTGCAATATTACTCTTCTGTTGGTATTCAATGCGTTTAGTGTTGTGTGTGTGTGTGTGTGTGTGTGTGTGTGTGTGTGTGTGTTCAATACAGTTGTTTGCCACCGCTGAGGGCTTGCGGAATTGAAAATTTATCACCGTGGAATACAAACTGTTGCCAGTGACATTATACTGATGCTGTAATGTTTGGGGCCTGCAATTCGTCTGAATAGTTGGAGAAAAATATCCCAGTAAGTGTGTACGTAGATTAAGGTCTGCGATCTGCTCAGACCTTAATCGGTGTCGGACGATTGTAATGTTTGGGGCCTGCAATTCGTCTGAATAGTTGGAGAAAAATATCCCAGTAAGTGTGTACGTAGATTAAGGTCTGCGATCTGCTCAGACCTTAATCGGTGTCGGACGATTCCAGTAGGTTGATGATTGCTCTCGGTTGCATAAAATTCAATCCATCCTTTCTCCAATAGCCCTCTTCCTCTTTCAACACATGGGCCTCACATTCTTTCCAGTAACTTTTATCAATATTTAATAGCGCGGACTGGTTGGCAGGCAGGCAGATAGACAGACAGACAGACAGACAGACAGACAGACAGGTATGTGGGTGGGTGGGTGGGTGGGTGGGTGGATAGGTAGGTAGGTAGGTAGATAAGTAGGTAGGTAGATAGATAGATAGATAGATAGATAGATAGATAGATAGATAGATAGATAGATAGATAGATATACAGACAGACAGACAGACAGACAGACAGACAGACATATAGATAGATAGACAGACAGACAGACAGACAGACAGACAGACAGACAGACAGTCAGACAGACAGACAGACAGACAGACAGACAGACAGGAATGTGGGTGGGTGGGTGGGTGGATATGTAGGTAGGTAGGTAGATAAGTAGGTAGGTAGATAGATAGATGGATATACAGACAGACAGACAGACAGACAGACAGACAGACAGACAGACAGACAGAAAGATAGATAGATAGATAGATAGATAGATAGATAGATAGATAGATAGATAGATAGATAGATAGATAGATAGATAGATAGATAGATAGATAGATAGATAGATAGATAGATAGATAGATAGATAGATAGATAGATAGATAGATAGATAGATAGATAGATAGATAGATAGATAGATCCCCGCCAGAAGCCGGGCCTTGTCAGCTAGTTTATTTATATAATTACGTTTCATGAAAGAACCCCCATTTGGAGACACCTCTGAACAATCCCATTTAACTTCGCGCTGTTTGTTTCAAAACGAAAATCACTAGAACATTTTAAAAAATGCGGGGATGTGTCTTTGTGAAGCTGTAATACTGTTAAAATGATGGACGTAATCTCTAAGTCGTAAATTATATACCGCATATAAACAAACTTTGAAATCTGCTGTAAAATTTCCAGAACAAACATTTTTTTGTTGGGTGGACATAATGATAAGGTTATATACTAAATCTCATAATTTTCCCTCAGTTGGTTACTTAGATATGGATGTTTATATTGCGGCAAACAAATGTGGACATACTATAACATGAATCTTGACGTTCAAACTCTTATAAAGACAGCCGTGAACATCTGTGGTGTGATTCAAAGGATATGCTTGTCACCCTTTCATGCACCTAAGAGATAAGACTACAGCAAACATTTTGTGTGTGGTTTACATCCTCTAAAGATATTTATCCCAGGGAGTAGGCACCACCTACCTGTGGGTAGGTCCTATTTCCTAAAATTGTCCCAGAATGTCCGCCTAGTTTTTGGGGTTTGCAATTGCTGTGCTATTTTAAAAGTCGACAGCTTGCACTAAACGTCTCCTATGTTCCGCCTTTATCTGAGATGGCAATGTATCCAATCTACACTACCCGAGAGATAAGGGGATATGAAATATCCATAGAAGCCAATAGTTAGTAAACACGTTTCCCCTGTCACATAGCTGATGACAGCGTAGATGAGTTAACTTGATAAGCGAGTGCATCAATATGTAGAAATAGGAAACTCTGAGAAATGTGCACAATGTTGCACGTATGGAAAACGAATGCCTCGTCATACGATACGTAACATAACTACTCAACGGTAGTTTTAGGGCATTCAACCAGCAATCCTCACACGGTACAGTCGACGATATTTGATTACACGTTTCCAGACACTGCAGATCTACCAGCTTCCATAGTTACAGTTCAGATAATACAGAAGTCTATAGTCCTTCATCAGTCTAAACGTATCAAGGTAGGATAATACTTTGTTGGTACGATACCATGCAGTAGGTATCTTCCAAATGCAACCACATTAGAGCACGTGGGGAGGTATGGGCAAATATACTTGTCCCTAGACATCATGACACCTCTAATGCAAGCGTTATCACTCTCAGTGGCCGAACGGTCCAGTTACATATGTATGTACGAGTTGTAGAAACCTTACAAGAGAGAGTAGTGAGTGACAGACTGAAGACTAGATCATGCTCTCCACTCACGATTGTATTTGGATGTCTGCCGGCAATAAAGGCATTGCCGTTCGTCTCATAGTCTGAACGACTTGTTGGTGCTTTTACTTGAGTTGTGTTGTCCTGATAGAGGATTTTGTCAGTAGCCAAACGTATGAATATAAGCCCAGGACCCCGCATCGTGACACCCCCATCCCGTTGCAAGAATGAAATTCGGGAAACTTACTCGCCTGACTCGGACACCAAGACTTCTCACTCACTCCTCAGCTTTCTTTAACTGATTCACAACGAGACACTTACCGCTGAAATGTCTCGTGTCTCATGTGTCCCTTAGCTCAAACCAGAGTTCGGCGTATTCACTCCGAGACAGTTGCCACAGAAATGCTTCGTGTCTCATTTGTCCCTTAGCTCAAACCAGAGTTCGGCGTATTCACTCCGAGACAGTTGCCACAGAAATGCTTCGTGTCTCATTTGTCCCTTAGCTCAAACCAGAGTTCGGCGTATTCACTCCGAGACAGTTGCCACAGAAATGCTTCGTGTCTCATTTGTCCCTTAGCTCAAACCAGAGTTTAACTTTTCACTCCCTGTTGAGTTGAGTTGAGTTGAGTTGAGTCAAGAACCGACACCACAGTACTCCGGACATTCCCATACGCTCTCATTCCCCATCTTCACCAACCAACGAAGACTCCCAAAACTAATGGTACCAATTGCAGTTATATATGTTCACATCTTTCTATCATTCACGTCAATCGTTTCCGGTACTGATAATTTTAGTCATCATCATCCATTGCCTTGTCGGCTGGCGTTGGAGATCATGTCTCTCCACAAATTCCAGCATCATGGATCAATTCGTGTGTTGACTACCTTCCGTGCCATGATGCAAGACTGTCAAGAATCTCCTCACGTTGTCTTCCTCTATGTCTCTTTCCGCCAATCTTTCCGATTGTCACAACATGTTTCAGTTTTTGTCTTCTCATAACGTGGCCCAAAAAAATTTAAAAAAAATACTACGACTGCTTCTTTCTGATTTTTGTGATAAGTTGTTTTTGCGACTCATATTGCCTTAAAACTTCCTGATTGCTCATTTTGGCTGTCCAATTAATTTTCAGCATTCTTCTACAAAACCACATCTTCAGAACTTCCATGGATTGTTTCTCCTGTTTTTTAATTGTCCAGGATTCGCAGCGGTGTGTTAAAACTGGTTCTATGTGACATGCAAGAACTCTTTTTCTAACTTTCGAGGACAGCGAGTTATGCACAAAACGTTCTTCATTTGATAGAATATTCTAGTAGTAGACACAAATTACAGGCAGTATGTCTGTTGACTACAAACAAAAGCAACTCACAGACATGCATATACTCGTACTTAATATTTACATTACAATGGCCAACAATAAACTTTCTCTCTGAATCTTTATTAGACACCTGAGAAATAATGCAACAAGACAAAGAAAGGAACACATTACGCAATCATATCAGAGGCTTTACGTTACTTTTGTTTTGACAAGCAGACCTAAAGAAAAACAGAACATGAGTAATAATAAAAACTAATAATAACATATAAAAGAGGGAAAACAATGAAACAAAAAGAAACACATTAGTTTTTCTTGTTTTAAAGATTTCCAACAACCATTAGTTCTCTGCCTATCAAACTGTCAATTTTCGAAAAGTTTTTTAGGTCTTCTGTCTATCAATTTGTGGAATTTTCGAAAATATAACGTCAGACATCGAAACAGATTATCAAATATAAATTTAATAAAAAGAAACTCTCCGGGAATTGGAATACAGTCGTTGTAGAGATCGTAACAGCAAAAAAACAAAAAAACAAAAAATTACAATCATAAAAGAAATCAGTCGACGTCAATTGAGTGTCTCCGGCATCTCGAGAATACAACGTTCATTTGTTTCATTCGGGTTTTTGTTTTTAAGATAAATGTCTTTGCCATTACCAAGCTGCGGTGTTTTCAGATAAGCCGGATGGGATAGCTAGAGTTTATTGGCCTTATTAGAAATCTATATTTGGCTTTCTTGGGTCAGACTCGCCGTTTTCTGTAAATAGAATGCAGATTTGTATTAACGATAAGTTTCTTGGGTAACTCAAGACAAAAACAGAAGCCCGAGAAAGGGAGGGCCGTGAAAGGGTAGGTAATGCAAATACTGGATGAGATAGAGTTTTCATAACAGATTTATCTTGGGTAGTTTTATATATTAAGCGTATTAAAGTGTCGCTCTTGTCCAGACCAGCATTCCGCAGTTATCCTTTCAGATTAATATAACAAGGGCAGCATTATTCCACTGCACCGGATCCACAACAGAGACAGCACTATTAGTCTACGCCGATTTTCACTACAGAGACCTCATTTTTAGTCTACACCGGTTCATGTTCATGGATTACGTATTAGTCAAACCGATTCAAATACCGGTACTATGAATTAGTCTACACCGGTTCAAGTTCAAGGACTGCGTATTAGTCTACACTGGTTCAACAACAGACAGTATTATTAGTCTACACCGGTTCTTCTTCTTCTGCGTTCATCCGGAGTTTTTTTTTTCTTTTCCCGGACGTGATTGCGTTGTGCCTGTTTACAGCAGAGCTGCGTTCTTGCGCCATTAGGCCGACACATCCGACTTCTGAGGGCATTTGTTGACCGAGTTAACCTTCCCGGGTCTACACCGGTTCAAGTTCAAGGACTGTGTATTAGTAGTCTATGCCAATTCAAGTTCAAGGACTGTGTATTAGTAGTCTACACCGGTTCAGGTTCAAGGACTGTGTATTAGTCTACACCGGTTAAAGTTCAAGGACTGTGTATTAGTAGTCTACACCGGTTCAAGTTCAAGGACTGTGTATTAGTAGTCCACATCGGTTCAAGTTCAAGGACTGTGTATTAGTAGTCTACACCGGTTCAAGTTCAAGGACTGTGAATTAGTCTACACCGGTTCAAGTACATAGACTGCACCGGTACATGTACAGGGATGGTCTCTACACCGGATCATGTGAAGGAACTGCGTATTAGTTCGTCTACACCGGTGCATGTATATGAGTTGCGCATTAACCTACATTGGTTCAAGTACAAAGATTAAATTTTAGTGTACACCGGTGCAAGTACACACGACTGCGTATTAGTCTACACCGGTTCAAGTACAGAGACGGCATGATTGGTCTACACCGGTTCAACTACAGAGACATCATTATTTGTCAACACCGGTTCAACTACATTGATATCATTATTAATCTACACCGGTTTATCTACAGAGAACACTGACATGACATTCGTGGCATCAAGATGACAACACCATTCTTCATATGCTGACAACTTCCGGTTCATACCAGAGAATGGACGAAGAGGAAGCAGAGATTATTCCTCTTTTTTATCTTCTTTCTTTTCATCCTGATCTTTCTCTAACTCCTCATTCTTTTCTTCGCTTTTTCTTTTCTTCTCCCTGCTCTTCCTTCTACTTTCTCTCCTCCTTTCATGTTTTCCTTTTCCTCATCCCCTACTCTTTTCTTCTCATCATGAGCTGTCAACTACCCCACCACTACCTCTTCACGAAAAAACACGATCAGACAAGATTAATCTATAAACCTAATGTCTAAAGACGCAATAATAAGACAAGAACTAACATAAGATCATGTAATTGACAAAGGGCAATATTAAACCTAGGAATTCTCTGTTGGGATGAAATAAACAAATCCAGAAATTGTCAATTTATGAGTAATAGGAGATTCGGAAAATACAATTTAAGATTGTAATGAGAATCCACAATTACGTTTTTCTTGTATTGATTGTTTTTAGCTTTACAAAAACAAAAACAGAAACAAATTGTTTATGAGAAATAATAGGTCTAGTATAAGTAAATAACATGATTTTTTGTGTAAGCCTTGACACGTATTCGGAAAATCGTTATGTTAGGGCATATGCACTAATTAACTGAATCAATGCCAAAGGATAATGTATCCTTCACACACACACACACACACACACACACACACACACACAATCCACACACACACACAGACACACACAGACACACACAGACACACAGACACACACAGACACACACACACATTCACACACACACACACACACACACACACACACGTATTGGGAGAAAAAAAAGAACAACTTGTCCGATACTGAATTTGGTAGGTCCTTCTCAGGGCCGGTCCTCACCAAGACCAACTCAACGCAATGACGAAAATGCCAGTCAGAAACCGTACTCGACGAACACAGAGGGGAAAATATAACCAGTCCTGTTTAGGAATAGCTCGAAATGGAGCACAGAAAGGAGAGATCATCAAAATCCAAAAAAAAAAAAAAAAAAAAGCGGGCTTCAATTATAACCGGTGCCGATGAAGCAGGTTGAACGAGGCCGAACGTTTATTTTAAAAAAAAAGAAAACATCATAAATGGTTAACTGAAATATACATATATTCCAGTACGTAACCACCGAGCTGAAAGGCAAGTGGTCATTGCAGCCCTACAGTGACACCCCTGTCCGGAGCAGAAACTGTTCATTGAGACTGTTTGTATAGTTCATGCGTGTTAATGCTTCATAAATGAAGTGTCTGTACTCAGTGTGTGGTCGAAGCCTTATACATAGCTTTATTTTTATTTGCCTCAAAACATCCGCCACATCATCTCAGCACCAGAGGTCAGTGTGGCGGAATGGACAATAGTCAAATTATTAAATTAAACTTCCAGTGGGCTGATGCCTATGAAGCGGGTTCAACCTCTACATCGATCACTTGAACAAAAATGTCTTCTTGTCCTTGATGTGAGAACGAACGTATGAATGAACTTTATTTTTCAAAGGGTCACAAATTGTGAGGTAAATTACAAGTACCTCAGTAGTCGGATTGGGTTCGCCTGATGGCTAGGGACGCTGGTAATAAGGAAAGCTAATCCACACGCAAAGATTAGTCCCGCGTAGACTACGCTTGAGTTCAAAGCGAAAAAAAATATCAGCACTGCTATAAAAGCAGGAACATACGATGGATCTCTTGAGTAGATTTTGTTGTTGTTGTTTTGTTCGCATATCCTTTACAGGACATCGCTGTCAACATCAGCATCTTTCAGCTGATTGTTGATTTCTTGGCAAGATTACGCTCAGTAGTTTCTTGAATAGATAGGGCTATCATATTATGTGGGCCTGAATGCACGAAGGAATAGGTCACAGGTCTGTTGCTCACTTAGCGAGACGATGAACACAGTCATCAAGATCTCACCCAACCCTGTTAATGACATATCCAGCGTAGCTACCTATCAACTACCCTAATATGCCCACTTTTCTTGGTGTGGTAACACAGCTCAATGAATGATTTGTCTGTATGGTGGTGTGTGGCTACGTTGATGATGCCCATGAGTATGCGTATTGGTCAACAAGAATTATGTGGAAGTGTGGCAGGTTGTGGCTGCTTGAATGAGGTTTACGTGTGTGGTTGTGTGAATAAAGTGTACGTGTGTAGTTGTGTGAATGAGGTGTACGTGTGTGGTTGTGTGAATGAGGTGTACGTGTGTGGTTGTGTGAATGAGGTTTTCGTGTGTGGTTGTGTGAATGAGGTGTACGTGTGTGGTTGTGTGAATGAGGTTTTCGTGTGTGGTTGTGTGAATGACGTGTACGTGTGTGGTTGTGTGAATGAGGTGTACGTATGTGGTTGTGTGAATAAAATGTGGGCGTGTGGTTGTGTGAATAAAGTGTACGTGTGTGGTTGTGTGAATAAAGTGTACGTGTGTGGTTGTGTGAATGAGGTGTATGTGTGTGGTTGTGTGAATGAGGTAGGTGTGTGGTTGTGTGAATGAGGTGTACGTGTGTGGTTGTGTGAATGAGGTGTACGTGTGTAGTTGTGTGAATAAAATGTGTGTTGTTGTGTGGCTGTGTGAATAAAGTGTGCGTGTGTGGTTGTGTGAATGAGGTGTACGTGTGTGGTTGTGTGAATGAGGTTACGTTTGTGGTTGTATGGTTGCATAAATGCCGATTTATGAAACATTGTGCGATTACATGTGTAAACTGTCTGCGCGGCCGCCTGTGAGGCTACATAAAATAGGCGCCAATGTGGCTTCTAGAATTATGTGTGTCAGTATGTATGTAAGTATATATATATATATATATATATATATATATATATATGTGTGTGTGTGTGTGTGTGTGTGTGTGTGTGTGTGTGTGTGTGTGGTGTGAGCCGCGGTAGCTTAGTGGCTAGACGAAAGGTAGTCGTGCGTTCAATCCGCATCGAGGCGGGTTCATATGTTTAAATTTGACACCAGATCGACCCAGCCTAAAATTGTTATAGGGGTAATTTTAATGACTATGGGTTTTTGAAAATATTTCCGTTCCAAGTTTTGTATTTCCCTTTGAAATTGCATAAGTTCACAAAGGGTAAATACAAATCTTGTAACAGCAGTATTTTCAAAAACCCCACAGTCATTAAAAATACACCCCGTGCCAGGAAATTACTTGGAAATGGAAGGCGGCCGGTGTAATAGTGACCACACTACTCACCGAGTTTTGATCGGTCTATAAAAACATGAGTCTTGCATTACACACCCAAAGCATCTAAAGAGAATAAAGTGAACCTTCGATTTTATTGTTGCATGCATGCATGTATATATGTATGTTAAGAAACAAAAAAAAAACAAAGATGGTAATTATCTTATCACGAGGTGAATCAAGAAACATGATTGGATTTGCAGCACTGTAAAGTCTGTCCCCTCCCCCCCCCCCTCCCCCACCGGTCCCCCCACACACTTTTTTAACATACATTTCAGAAAGGCGTTATGGCGAATGAGATGCGAACTCAATTCACAATCCCGCAAACCTTGTTCAAAAGACATCTGCGGGCGAGCTGGAAGCAGACCGCCTTGCGCTGTTTACATACAATGGTATGAGTACAGTTTGTTCAGAAAGCAATGACAAACTACTGAACATAAAATTGCCAAGAAATCACAAACAGCCACAAATATGCTAAGATTGTCTGCGACGTCCTACAAAGGATATGCAACTAACTAACATGTCAGAGTAGAAGCGAAACTTTGGGACGATATGAATAATGTTGGTTGATGGAGTGGTATGACGACATGAGATTGTCAACGAAAACAAATGAGGAAATATAAAATTTAAAAAAAAAAAAAATGTTGGGGCTCTAAAGAAAGTCGTCCCACCATCCTGTCTGACGCTTGAAGTAGTAACATCTGTCTTCTACGATGAGCACTAATTCAGATATAAATATTTATTTTTGGCGCTCCACGATTCCCAGAGAGATGCTGTCAGACGGTGGCGTTGCTTGGTCCATCATCCGGCCATTCGTATCTATCCGAATTATCTGTCAGATATCAACACACAGAGCGGGCTCATCTGAAGGTACTGGGAGCTTCAGTCGGCCGACAGGTCATCCAATCTGGGCTGGGAATCGGCAAATGATGCAGAAAGTTTACATTAAGTTCCGGTGAGTGATGGCCCGTGTTGCCTCGATTCACTTCCAGATAAATTTGCTCTCTTTCGCAGGTGACGTCGGCGGGAAATATGTTGACTTTAAACATGCACAGCTCTCGGGTCGAGGATGTCGAGAAGATCTTCCAAGTCTGATTTATAAATCATACATCCACGTTAACATCTCTTCGCATTAGCGTTCATGTTTGTACATAGAGTACGGTCCTTGGAGCTATGGGTATATTATATTAATGATATTCCTTCATATATACGAGTAGTTATCTTCAAGTACCACCCCTGCTCCGTGACGAAGGGTTTACGGAGCAGTTTGTAATCCCGCATACAGCGTTCGAAACACAGCTGCCGGCGATTTGGCAGCAAACCGCCTTGCGTAGGTCTTTTATAAAATAATATGGGTGTCTTTCGTTCAGAAAGCAATGGCAAACTACTGAACTTAAACTTGCCAAGAGATCACAAATAGCCAAAAAATGCTGGGGTTGACTGCGACGTCCTGTAAAGGATATGCAACTAACTTTTAACCATTCCACTACACATCTTGCGATCTCCAACAGTATGTATCAGTTCGTTCGCGGTCACCTGTCTGTTGTATGAGACAAGGTGTTTCTCGCTGTCATCCTCTACCTCTCTTTCCACAAAACTCCACAGCTGCCACCATATGTTCCAGCTTCTGTTTTCTCATAATGTAGCCATAAAATGAAGACGGTCGCTTTCTCGTGTTTTTTGATAAGTAGTCTTTAATGTTTTAACTGCTTTCAACATGCGCTCACGCTCCTTCCCATACTCACAATCAATTATAGTTTTTAATTAATAGCTTAACTGTTTATGTTAGGGTCAGAAAGAATAGCTGAGCGAGCTGCTACCGCACACCCACATGACGCATCACAGTCTGGTGAAGAGAAAAGGGGTTCTGACGGGGAAGTCCATGTATCGGTCGACACACTGACGTGACACACAACACACAAGTCTCAAACACAGGTGCTTGTGTGGTAGTGCTGCTTTGCAATTGAGATGTCCTAGCTGTAGAATAACCAAGACTAGGACCATTTTACAAGACGCTTTTGGCAAATGGTGCCTCACCCATATTTTTATAGACTAATCGGCGCTTGGTGGGTGATGTGGTCAGTATCTCATTGGTCGGCTTCATTTTCCGAGACATTTCCTGATACCAGTTTTAGACTGGGTCGAGGTGGATACATTTTAAAAATTTGAACCCGCCCCGATGCAGACGACCATGTGTCTGTTAGAGTGGCCTCATGATTGAGGTGCCTGTTAGAGTGGCCTCGTGATTGAGGTGTCTGTTAGAGTGGCCTCGTGATTGAGGTGCCTGTTAGAGTGGCCTCGTGATTGAGGTGCCTGTTAGAGTGGCCTCGTGATTGAGGTGCCTGTTAGAGTGGCCTCGTGATTGAGGTGCCTGTTAGAGTGGCCTCGTGATTGAGGTGTCTGTTAGAGTGGCCTCGTGATTGAGGTGTCTGTTAGAGTGTCCTCGTGATTGAGGTGCCTGTTAGAGTTGCCTCGTGATTGAGGTGTCTGTTAGAGTGGCCTCGTGATTGAGGTGTCTGTTAGAGTGGCCTCGTGATTGAGGTGCCTGTTAGAGTGGCCTCGTGATTGAGGTGTCTGTTAGAGTGGCCTCGTGATTGAGGTGTCTGTTAGAGTGGCCTCGTGATTGAGGTGCCTGTTAGAGTGGCCTCGTGATTGAGGTGTCTGTTAGAGTGGCCTCGTGATTGTAGTGTCTGTGCGACAAACATGTTACTCTCAGCTTAGTTTAAAAGACGAAGGATGAAAGAGAAGAAAATACAATAAGTTATTTCTGCCACACGCAGTTTTTAGTAACAACTGTATGCTTGCTTGCTTGTGTTCGTTGGCTTGAGCTCCAACGCGAAGTCCTGTATGTCGGATGAAGGCATCCTGTTGTCCAACATCAGTGTGATGTCATACAAGACCTGAGTTGCGTGAGTATCCGTTGTCCCATGTCTGGCTTATTGGTGTGCAGACTGGTGGTTCCTCGCCGTACAGGCAGACACTCTCCGACTTCGGAGGAATCGGCGATCCTACTGACTTTAGCCAGGACCCCGAAGGGACCTGTTGCCCAGGACGCTCGACGAGGACGCGTCAATAGGTCTTGGCCAGTATATAACCCGGCCCTGGTGCCTTGGAAACACATCTGCGTCCAAGTAACAACTGTATAAGATAAAAGTAGTTCAGCAATAACAATGGCAGGCACAGGGCAAAATACAACTCTCTGAAATAGAAGTTGGGTGAACTAACAACCATTTGGCGTTTCTGGTTTGCGGGTTAGTGAATGCAGTTTTATAATTCCCCGACATATAGCGTGTTGAGGTTTCGAAAACAGCTAGGAGCAGATTTTTGTTTTTGTTTTGTTTTGTTTTTGTTTTTTGCATATCCTTTACAGGACATCGCTGTCAACACCAACATCTTTCAGCTGTCTGTTGACTTCTTGGCAAGATTACGCTCAGTAGTTTGCCATTGCTTTCTGAGCGGCCGGCTCATTATCCCGAAAGTCACGAACGCGGGTCGAACCGCTTCCAGTTCTCGCCTCGCTGCGAGACCCTGCGTGGATAAACGGGATTACGGAGAAAGTGGTGTAATCCCTCAGCCAGAGAGGCGGACAGGAGCAGATTGGTTTGCGTTTATTTAGATGGTATCTTTTTCTTCTGCGTTCATCCGGAGAGTTGTTTTTTCTTTTCCGGACGAGATTGCGGTGTGCCTGTTTACAGCAGAGCTTGCGCTTTTAGGTCGACACATCCGACTTCTGCGGGCATTTGTTGACCGGGTTAATCTTCCCGGGTCGATAGGAATTCAAATACATGACTTGGGTCCGACAGGCAAGCTTGCTATCTACTGTGCAACCATTTGTGTACTGTTCAGTTATAACATATAAAGTGTCTAGGGACATAATTCGCAGCCAATCATTCACTGTTTCAACTTCAAGTAGGAAGCCACGGTAGCACTGTGGCCAGAACACTTGCCTGCTGGTGCGGTTGCCATGTGTTCATATTCTCATCGTGTGCGGGACATCCAGGTCAACCCGGCATAAAATAGATACAAGGGCATGTGAAAATTAAAGGAGACCACCGCGCTACTGACCACATGACCATCGAGTGGTAGTTGATTTATGAAAATTTGCTGCTATCACAGGATATTCAATACGCCACAAGGGATATAAACGGACGTTTACCTTTATACCATTCCTCCTTTAGACAACATTCACCTGCAAATTAATACCCTATTTGTGGCTGTCTCGGTCACAGGATCATTAATCTGAGCCATGAATTAACCCTAATATAACCTCTCTTCTATAACTATAGCCTTCGATTTGTATGTTGTCTAGTCCGTCCTCTAATCCCTGCTTCATTTCTATACTTTTATGAGAACCAAACAATACATTTGTTTATTTATAAATGCTCTCCTGGTGTTTAACGGGGTAGGGTTAATTGTATAATCGAAATATCAGGATAAGTCTCGGTATGAGACGAAAGGTCTGAAAATTGTGACAACCGAAAAGATCCTGAGTATTAGAGGCAGTGGTCAACTGAGAGAGACAATGTTGACAAAGTAGGAGATCAATGGTCAATCTATTTAGAAAACAGAAAACAGATGTTTGTGAGAGAATATGACTGTTTGTGCTCCTCGGAAAGGCACATAATAGTGTTATGATGATGATCTAAAATTATACCATTTGAGATAACAGCCACGCCATATATTGTCATCGTCAATCAGACAATGTATTGGAGTTTCTCCATCTCTGCCATTGGCGGCCATTATTCTGCTCTGCCTGTTGGGACTAATTCGTTAATACCATCGAGCAGGCTATATTGGGAACTATTATCTGCAGATCATTTGAATCCCGTCAAAATATATCATCATTGCCATGACGGTAATACCCGTCTGTCTGTCTGTCTAGTGACTGTCGCGCCCAGCTTAGGCTAGGTTACTGTTGCAGACAATTATAACAGTACAGGTAGCAATGATTCTAAGAAAACTGGCGACTCGCTTCAAAACAAGAAGGTCCATATTCTTTGAACACGTCAAGAGAAGGGGAAAGATGAAGTACGTCGTCGTCGTCACAACGGGAAAGCTGGAGGGTGGGAGTGGTAATCAAGGAGAGACCGAGAGAGAGAGAGAGAGAGAGAGAGAGAGAGAGAGAGGGGGGGGGGAGGAGGAGGATGGACAACTTATTTCATGGCAAGGAGGAACATCGGTTTCATAAATGATTCGCAGTACACGAGAAGGTTGTGGATAGACAATGAACACCGACTCCGTAAGACATGGACTAGCAGAAGAAGAAAAAGAAGAAGAAGAAGAAGAAGAAGAAGAAGAAGAAGAAGAAGAAGAAGAAGAAGAAGAAGAAGAAGAAGAAGAAGAAGAAGAAGAAGAAGAAGAAGAAAAGTTCATAGTATAATTTGCAAGGAAATGTTGATATACGACGTGCAGCAGATAATGAACATACCGGGAGCCCTAGTGTAATGGTTGCGACGTTACGCTGACAATAAGACGGGCTCGGTAGGACGAAGGTTCGATACCATCTCTCGACACTCGCTACGGAAAGGAAAGACAACCACCAATCTCCCCCCCCCCCGCCCTCAACCAAAGCTGAGGATCCTAACATTTTACTTACCTAGGATTTCCATTACTGATAAGATGTCAGAATATTATAGCCACTGACATGATAGCAGAATATAGTATCTAATGATAGTTCAACCGATCCCGACAACTACCGAAACGACAGCAGTGAAATGTTGAGATTTATCATCTCAGAATACATTTGGACAGAATGTATTAATTTATTTAAGCCATACACGTCATGGAGTTCGAATCCTGAGTATTCCAGTAGTTGTCCGCTGTCCCACAGCCCCACCATGGAGACACATCACTTTCTTCCCTGAAGCAATACTTTGAATTTATTCTCCGCCGTGAAGTTAATACATTTCCGTGACAAGTCCATTTCTCCAGGCAAGAGAGTAGAGCGTCCTATTTACTTTGTAGACGCTACACTCGGGCATTGGAGGGCGGTTATTCATCTTAGGGTTATTTATCTCCCCTTGTTTGTCTTACAAGAAAATTAAGTCTTCTATACAAACGTCGTCTGTCATCTTCAATAAATCTGTTCTGTCACGTGACTGTTAGTGGCGGGCATGTTTATAGGTTTGTCTTCTCTTCTCTTCTCTTCTCTCTCTTCTCTTCTCTTCTCTTCTCTTCTCTCCTCTCCTCTTCTTCTCTTCTCTTCTCTCCTCTCCTCTCCTCTTCTCTTCTCTTCTCTTCTCTTCTCTTCTCTTCTCTCCTCTCTTCTCTTCTCTTCTCTTCTCTCCTCTCCTCTTCTCTTCTCTCCTCTTATCTCCTTCTCTTCTCTTCTCTTCTCTTCTCTCCTCTCCTCTTCTCTCCTCTCCTTCTCTTCTCTTCTCTTCTCTTCTCTTCTCTTCTCTCCTCTCCTCTTCTCTTCTCTCCTCTTCTCTTATCTCCTCTCTTCTCTTATCTCCTCTCTTCTCTTCTCTTCTCTTCTCTTCTCTTCTCTTCTCTTCTCTCCTCTCCTCTCCTCTTCTCTTCTCTTCTCTTCTCCGCTTCTCTTCTCTTCTCTTCTCTTCTCGTCTCCTCTCTTCTCTCCTCTCCTCTCCTCTCCTCTTCTCTTCTCTTCTCTTCTCGTCTACTCTCTTCTCTTCTCTTCTCTTCTCTCCTCTTCTCTTCTCTTCTCTTCTCTTCTCTCTCTGGTATTGTGTGAATATGTCTGTGTGTGTACGTGCGTGTGTGGTTCTCTAGTGCGCGTATTTTTTTCTGTCGATCTATCTGTTTCTGTTTGTCTCTATTTTTCAGCCGGTTTCAATGTTTCAGGCTCACTCTGTCTGCCTGTCTCTGTCGTTCTGTCTCCCTATCCATCTGTCTGGCTTTACCTGACCCTCTGTCTGTCTGTCTGTCTAGCACATGATCTATGTCGCTCTGTGTCTGTTAGTCGCTTTGACTATGATCATCAAGATGTTTCGCAAAACAGACTGTTAAACGTAGCCGACTATTTGCAACATAAATAGACATTTCCAATTCTTTGGACATAACGAGAAGTAGAAAAAACTGAAAATAGCATGACGATAAGAGAAGATCGGACGAAGCAAAGGATAGTATCGAAAGGAGATTGTTGATAGCGTGACAACCGGTGTGGAGGACATTTCAATCGGAAATGACTGACAATACGTGAGACATGAGGCTGTGGGGAAAAGCACGGCATGGGTTGGTAAGAGAAAAATCAGGAGAAGAGGAGGAGAAGAAGGAGGAGGAAGAGAAAGAAGAGACGAAGGGGCGGAATAGGAAGAAAAGGAAGATAAGGATTTAGAGAACAAGGCAGCATAAGAAAAACAAGAAGCAGACGTATAGAAAGAGGAGTAAGGAAAATAAGAAAGGGGTGGGGTAGTAGGACGAGGAAATTGAGGACAGAAGAAAAGCAGGAGGTAAGGAGGAGGAGAACAGGAAGACGAAGAAGACAAAGAAGAAAAATAACAACAACAACAACAACAACAACAACAACAGGAAAATGTCGATAAAAAACTTGCGGTAGATAAAACAAAAGAGCGAACTGGCAGACTAGCGTTGAACGCACATCCTCTGAAACCTGCAAAAACAAAGTTGAATCATACGACTGTCTGCTGTCAAGAGATAGTAGCCGAGGATCAACACCATGCTTGCCGAGTTCAAAAGATCCATCTGCTGTTGATACCCTGAAACTTTTGACTACCTTGTCCAACAAACCAGGCTTCGACTTTCTCAAAGTAACTAAACCTACCCTAAGGTTGTTTGTGCAAAGGCCGAGGCTGATTGGCCAGAGAGTGCTATCAATGCTGACATACAGTGTTAGCTCCCGAAACATAACAAAACCTGACTGGGGTATTTGTTTGTCTAAAACCCCAAATTGACCATATCACCGGAGAGATAGGCTATCGTCGTGTTCCGCTACTACCAGAGGGAAGACAGGATTTCCCAGGAGTTTGTTCCCAGCCTTATTTAGGTTTACCATATCGCTAAATGTGTTTTTGTCTGCGCTGGTTATCTTGACTCAGATTGCACTTCGTCTCTTGGCCTTCCGTGCTGCTATATATGTGATGTCCGTACATGTCTTTGTTATAACGAGGTTTGTGTTGGCAACGTCTGCACATTGTGATGTGTGCAGTACACAGACATCGATGGGAATTGTCGTATAGAGAGAGAGAGAGAGAGAGAGAGAGAGAGAGAGAGAGAGAGAGAGAGAGAGAGAGAGAGAGATACAGGGCATGGGCAAACAGTATATTACAGTAAATGTATATATGTACGCAAAGTCGTTCCTACCTACCTACCCAACTATCTACCAACCTAACTACCTTTCTACCTACCGACCCACCTATCGGCCGACCTACCTAGCTACTTAAATACCTCGTTACCTACCTACCTACCTACCTACCTACCTACATACCTACATACCTACCTACCTACCTACCTACATACCTACATACCAACCTACCTACCTACCTTTCAAGCTATATACTAACTACCTACCTACCTACTTACCTACTTATCTACCTACCTAGCTACTATACGCCTAACTACCAAACGAAAAGTAGATTTGGACCAAAATGGCGGGAAATAGGAATTAGGGCGTGTGACACTGTTATGACTTAAAAGCTGTTAATATGTTAGCAGACATGCTGTATTATAATGCAATTCAAAATTCCGAATCAGCTTTGACGCGGGTCAAACCCAAGGCCACCGGTTCGGCAGGCGAGTGTCTACCCACGCCATCACCGCGGCTCCCGCCATATTATTTCATGTTTTTTTTGTTGTTGTTTTTTTTGCGCTTTGAACTCAAGCGTAGTCCAGAAACACTACTTATAGTAGTGCTAGACTGAATTTTCCGTGTGGGTTAGCTTTACCTATTTACAGTGACCTTCGCCATCAGGCGAACCCACTCCGACTTCAGAGGTACAGTACTTGTAATTTACGTCCCCAAGTCAAGGACGATGGGTCAACATTTTAGTCCATCTGTCAGGTGTAGGGTTTGAGCCCCTTACCTTGGCCTCAGAACACCGGATGTTTCAGAACACGCGTTCTAATCCATTCGGCCATGCTGACCTACATTTCATGTTTCGATACACGATATTGTTTATGAACAGTTTTCTACAATGTTCATATTGTGTAGAAAGTCAGCAAGCTTCATCTTCCTAGTCAGCTGCATTCAATGATTTACATTCACGCAAATAATAAGCAAAGTAAAAAAAAAAAAAAAGGAAAAAGAAACAGAAGTAAATATTTAAACAATATATAAACCACATTAGTGATCATTATCTGTTTCCTTCAGTAAAAAAAAAAAAAAAGAAAACAGACGTCCGCAATGCCGTGCACGCTGCTCTCCCCCACTTAATGAATCCCCCATTTGCACGGTGTCTGCACAATTAATCACCACTGAGAAACAAAGACAGACCATCAATAATGTTATTCTTGTCCAGATGTCATAGCCACGCCAACATTGCTAAGTCCCACTCTGTTTCAAGCGTATCAAATTCCTTGTCTGGATGCTCTGCGTTTCGTTGTTTCTATTGTCACATCACAAACAGTCCGCATCTCAACGATACCGCCATTTGTTTAACAATTAAACTTCATTAACTGAGCACACATCGTTCTTTATTTCTGTTAATTTAAAGTCATGATATAAAAACAAGATGGCCTCCTACCCAGAAGCCCCCTCGACAGGAAGGAAGTAGGGTCCATGCAACTCGAACTGTTCTAGACAGGAGCTTTCCAGTGCCGGGAGACCATTAATTAGTGTGCAAATGACGACCGAAATCTGAAGCATAATCAGTGTCCCCACTAAAGTGGGACAGTAGTGGGACACATGATAATGATAGCCTGACCTCCATACCGGAAATTCAATCATGCTCGAGTATAATTTCATGAACATAGTTTTTCTAATTATATCGTGCCAGTTTGTAATGCTACTGTAAACATTGGAAATACATTTCCATTTGTCCATCACTGACTTCGAGCACAAGAGATGTACAGAACCTGGGAAACCTTTAGATATGATATTAGTGTAACATGAACGAACAAACGAAAAAAATGAATGAACAAATAAATGGACGAACTTTATTTTCAAAATATCACAAATTGAGCACCCAGGCCCATTTACATCCGGGATTTCCAATCACGCATCTTTCGTACGTAAGTTATATGTAATATAAAAATGAGCTACAGAGAACAGAAAGAATAAACAATTTTGTTTTACAGATATAGGATTCATAGCCAACTTTTTTTTTCGCATATCCTGTTACAGGACATCGCTGTCAACACCAGCATTTTACCGCTGCTGTTGATTTCTTGGCAAAATTACGCTCAGTAGTTTGCCATTGCTTTCTGAGCGGCCGGCTCACATGTCCCGTAAGTAACGGGAGCGGCGAGAACAGCTGCCGATTCTCGCGCAGCTTCGTTTGCTCACGTGGATAAACAGGATTACTGAGAAAGTCGCTAACCCCTAGGAAAAGAAAATACAAAAATGGTAAGCTGAATTAGAACCATGACTACCAGGACGACGACCAAGTCTGCACACGGGAAGTTTACAAGCTAGAGTTCTTATCCATTTTGCCATGCTGAACTCCAGGGCGTGTATTCTTATCTGAAAGTACTGTGCCAGATGTCGGACAATGGTTAATATATTAACTCTTCCAGTCCCAAAATGGGATAATAACTACAATGAAGCCGGCATGAGTGTTTAACATTCACAGATGCAAGCTAAAAAATCACGTTTAAAACGTGCACTTATCTGCACGCTAACATGTCCAGCTGTATGTTGAGTGCAAGTAATCAGATTTACTCTGCGATGTGACAGAGGGGTTACGGGCGCAGTACAATCAGCCATGCGGGGTTCGAAACACAGCTTCTGACCATTTGGACACCAGGCCGCCTTGCGTGGATTTTCATACTATGGTATAAGAGTGTGCCGTTCAGAAAGCAACGGCAATCTACTGACAAGTAAACCTGTAAAGAGATCGCAAAGAACGAAAAATGCTAGGGTTGAATGCGACGTGCCGCAAACGATAGACAACAACAAAAATATCATTTTGAATTAAAGGGTGTCTTCTCATTCACAAAACAAAGGCAAATTGCTGAAAATAAAATCCCCTAGCAAATCAAAAAGAAAGTGCTAATAGGGGCTAGGGGTGACTGCAATGTCCTGCAAAGGACAAGGAATTTTTGAAAGTAAGTATAGGACCCTTGTACACGACTTAAGCGTACTGGCCATTTGGTACTAAACCCCTATTTCTATAGACCCATGGGCACATCAGCCGGCGCTGGGTGGGTCTTGTGGTCGGTATCACGTAGACCAACTTTACTTCCCAAGAAAGTTCCTAGTACCTAGTTTAGGCTGGATCAATCTGATCAAACATTCACGCAGATATCAAATCAGTTACCATCTTCACAACAAAGATGGTCTGCAATTTAAATCCTGCATACTGTCTCTAGCGGTGATGGCACAGGGAAACTGCCACTATCATTTACTGCCAATATAACACCTTGCGGTGTATGGCAGAGGGGTCTTTGAGCCTGAGGAATTAAGGCCGCCTGGCTAGTGCAGTCGCCGCGAACTGTACAGGTTAAGATTTTCTTTTTTCCCCCGACAGAAAACAGGGAAATGTAGTTAAATTATACAACGTGCCAGTGTGTTCTCACATTTAACCACTGTCATCCTCTTCCTTCAACTCCACTCATTCTACAGAGGTCATGTCTATGTTCTTGTCTCCATTATGAAATGATGAAATGTAACCAAAACATCCAGGTGTTTATCTCTTTCTATTGATCGTGTATCAACGGGTTAAAATATTGTTTTAAAATGCTGGTGGCCATCATCATCATGTGCCGCTCTGTTAGGCATGGCCTGTTATGGATCGCCATCTCACACGATCATCAGAGTTTTGATCAGGTCAGTATTCTTGTCCCGATTATGCCATATGACCTGGCCATCTAAGCATTTGTCTCTTTGTCGTCCCATTACTCGTTGCCCCGACAATGGTCTCAACATAAGTTAAAAGATTTGACAGAAGGACGTATCAAGCTGTTGGTGCTATAAAGCAGAAAACCCAACTGTTGCAGTCCTGCGTTCTTGTTGTCGACACAACCTGACAGAATCATTTAAAGCCCTTATCAGGAAATCAAAGCTTATCAACTGCTCTGTGCCGCAAGTATAAACGATGAATTATACGTTTCTCAGCCTCCCTTAGATATAAATGCGCAGATAAAACATGCATTCCTACACAGGAGCCGGCCGAGCTGTAAAACCTACCCGACCCTAGCAGGGATTGTCAAAACAAGAATCAGATTTTGTAAAAATGTTCCGCTAGAGAAAACAAATGCATACGATTCGTGTTTAAAGCGTCTGTGTTGTGGAACAAAGGTCATCTTTTGATGGTTTCTTTGCTATCAAGAACTCATAAAGCCATCATTATGATGGCAGGGAAAAAACTTTGTTTTCTCACCAATATTTACAGTGCAGACGATAGTGAGAAACAGGGGTAGTATTCAGTCTCAGACAAGTGTCCGTTCTCTAACGTTTTATTTAATGTGTGGCCTTTTTTTAAAAACAAATTGTTAACTTAGCTAAGTTTTCTAATGTTTTTCAAATATTTCAGCGGGATGGGAGTTCCCTGGCGAAATGATAATACCATCTGCCTCCCACCCCGAGGGCTGAGAACACGTTTACACATTCGGCATTCATGTCATGAGTTTAACGTTTTCGGAGACGTCTGGTGGTGGTCGTTCCGTGCGAGGCTTTCGGCAGGCCACCCTGCGGAAGAACCTAGCTATGTGTGATAAAACACGGTGCAATTAAGTCTATCGTCTTGCCTTTAAATGTTTCATGTTAATTGAAAAGTGACTGGGCTGTACTGAAAACCAACGTAGACATAATTTCAGAACAGCTTTACTCGTCCACATTAAAGACCTCTCCTCTCTCAATACATGCTTGCTTGCTTGCTTGTGTTCGTTGGCTTGAGCTCCAACGCAAAGTCCTGTATGTCGGATGAAGGCATCCTGTTGTCCAACATCAGTGTGGTGTCATACAGGACCTGAGGTTTGCGTGAGTATCCGTTGTCCCATGTCTGGCTTATTGGTGTGCAGACTGGTGGTTCCTCGCCACACAGGCAGACACTCTCCGACTTCGGAGGAATCGGCGATCCTATTGACTTCAGCCAGGACCCCGAAGGGAGCTGTTGCCCAGGACGCTCGGCGAGGACGCGTCAATAGGTCTTGGCCAGTATACAACCCGGCCCTGGTGCCTTGGAAACACCTCTGCGTCCCCTCTCAATACATGATATTGTTGCTGGTATGTCAGCCGCCTTGAACTTTCCAGATAATTCTAACGCACCTGTTAATGTAAGGCTGGATCTATCACGGAGTAATGTGGTCAGCGAAATAGGAAATGAAAAAGCAACCATCTCGATGGAGGGAGCGGTTTAATAGGAGTTTTTTTCCCGAACGTGATTGGTTGTGCCTGTTTACAGCAGAGCTGCGTTCTTGCGCCGTTAGGCCGACACATCCGACTTCTGCGGTCCGTAAACTATTTTAAGCAACTTCACTAATTGATCCACACAATTCTTTTTCTTCTTCTGCCATTTAACCCCCCCCCCCTCCCCCACCCCACCCTCACTGGGACATAGGTCCTCAATCTAACCACGACCAGCCGTCCTATCTTGTCCTATCTCCGGCAGCTCCCTCCATGCCCTCTCAACATTATTCATCTCCTTCTGTAATTCTCTTGTCCATGTGTTTTCGGGTCTCACGCTATTTTATTTGCCTTGTGGGTTCCAAACAAGAGACAATCTAATTATATTGTTCCCGGGTTTGCTCAGTGTGTGTCCTATTCAACGCCAGTGTCTTTTCTTCACGTCTTGGTTCACTGAGATTTGTCTTAAAATTCGCTTAAAAGTCGACAGGGTCGACTTCATTGTTTTTATCCCATATATTTGTCTAGTTCTCTCCATCAGCTCTACATTGGTGATTCTGTCAGAGCATTTTTGTTTTCGCTCGCTCTCTTGCTCGCTGTCCACACACGCTACTTCTAAAAATACTGGAATTAATTTTGCGTGTGGATTAGCATCCTCCATTACCAGTGTCCCTCGTCATCAGGCGAATCCACTTCGATTTCAGAGGTACTTGTAACTTAGGTCTCCAAGTCAAGGACGAGAAGTCAACATTTAAGGCCAACTGGCCGGTGAGGGGGTTGAACCCTACTTCAGAATACCGGATGTTTAAGAAAGGGCGCTCTTACCCATTTGGCCATGCTGACCTAATTTATCTCCATTATTTTGCATAGGCAACAATTAGTGAATGTTTGTTGTTTATTAGTAATTCTCTTCGACGTTCTCGAAGTATCTTACCTTAAATCGTCCATGGCTTACATCCATATTGCCAAAGCAAAGATGCATGTCCTCAAAAACTTTCAGGAAAATATACAACCGTAAATAAACATCTTTATAACTTCTTATCCTTGTCACGGTAGCCACCCCTCCATCACCGAATAAACAGCCTTAACCAGTGATCACGTGATTCGTGGTCGTTTGAGGAAACCAGCCACTAGACGAGCAAGTCATTCATAACCGGCCCTAGGGAGAGAGTACTATGCAAATGTCTGTCACACAATACTTTGTTTGATGAAAACATATCCTTGCAATGACGATAATAATGATGGAGTATTTTGTGATGTGACTTGGGCAGTGATAATTAATTTATGCCGGTTGCTGGTGTCAAACGATGCCCGGACAGGGGTGATATTTGGCCGATTTGGTCGCATTTGACTGCGGAAAATGGTAACATCATTAACATCTCCAGGGGTTAACGAATTACTTCGAACAAACGCGCCCTTAACTCTTTCAATCCCTGAAGATTTCGCTACAGAAACCTATTGTGGGCAAGAAGCACAATGAATAACAATAAAATGCGTGTTACTTTCAATGTTAATGTCATTTCAATTGCAGACATTGTAATCAAGCAAGACATTTATTCGTTATGTGTGATTTACTAGGAAATTTTACTTTTAAATTTTTACCACTGCTTTCTTAACGGCCGACGCCTTATGCCATAAAAATCAACGCAAAGTGGTCTGCTTCTAAATAAACCGTCTCCACGTGAAAGCCTTCATGGCGAAGTGGTTACATCGCCTGCCCCGCGCTGCAATGGTTGTGGGTTCGATTCTGGCCAACGTCGATCGGCTTACGAGTGCAATTTTATTGGAGACTCCAGGGGATCATCGCTGGAGCTACGGAGTTTGAACTGTGTGCGACGATTTCGGCAGGCCGCCCTGCAGAAAGAGACCGAGCCATATGGGATAAAACCCGATGCAATGTAGTCGATCTATTTGCCTTTAAAACGAGTTAAACTCTTGTAGTCTACACGTACAATAAATCATTGACGGACTGGCCAGGGCGTCGGATTGTGTCATGACAAGTGGGCCCTGGGCACCGCTAATGAAGTGGGTCTTGTGCACAGCTAATGAAGGGAGCTATGAGCACCGCTAATGAAGTGGGTCACGTGCACCGCTAATGAAGGGAGCCATGGGCAACGCTAATGAAGTGGGTCACGTGCACCGCTAATGAAGGGAGCCATGGGCAACGCTAATGAAGTGGGTCACGTGCACCGCTAATGAAGGGAGCCATGGGCATCGCTAATGAAGTGGGTCACGTGCACCGTTAATGAAGTGGGTTGTGCCCATCGCTAATGAAATAAACAATGTGCACCGCTAATGAAGTGGGCCACCTGCATCGCTAATGAAGCGGAACATGTGCACCGCTAATGAAATACACAATGTGCACCGCTAATGAAATGGGCCATGTGCACCGCTTAATAAGATGACCATGTGCACCGCTAATTAAATGGGCCATATGCACCGCTGAATAAGATGGGTTATATGCACCGCTAATGGAATGGGCCAAGTGCACCGCTGAATAATATAGGCCATGTGCACCGCTAATGAAATGAACCATGTGCACCGCTAATGTAGTGTGTCATGTGAACCGCTAATGAAATGAGCCTTGTGCACCGCTAATGAAATGGATCATGTGCACCGTTAATGAAATGTGACATGTGAACCGCTAATGAAATGGGCCTCCTAAAACTGAAGATAATACATTACAATATTAATTCACTTTCACTGAACACTGTTTTAGACCAAGTTCGCCACGATTACACACGGTGTGGTGTTTGGTGCAGAAAACAGCTGTTGATCCAGATAATTCTCTGAGTTATTTAATGAAATAACTCAATGGAGTTTACAGTAAAGAATGTTTACATAAACCTGTCTGTCTGTCTGTTTATATGTCGCTTGGTGGGATGTCCAGTTTCCTTTCTCGGCACTTTTCCTTCACAGACAATTTACACACAATTCTGCAAATTTAAATACAGAAGGCCCAAACAAAATGTTGTACCATATATTGCCCGACATATTTCGAGGGAGGGTTCACCTCTTGTCGTTCGCTACGGGAGGGAAGATTGACTACTTGGTCCTCCGTGTACTCAGACCTACAAACATCTCGTGGTCCTAGCAGTTCATTCCGCCACAGAAGGCTAGTGTTATGGGAAGTTAGTTTTGTACATGTTTTGTTTAGACATGTGCTGCGTCTAGTTTTAGGTATAAACACCAGCCAGGGGGAGAGAGAGAGAGAGAGAGAGAGAGAGAGCGAGAGAGAGAGAGAGAGAGAGAGAGAGAAGGGAGACGATCATGACCATGGTGATGATGATAATGATGCCAATGACGATGATAATGATGATGATGATGATGATAGCTGATGATGATGATTATGATGATAATGGTGATGATAATTATGGTAATAATGATGGTAATAATGATGCTGATGATAATGATGATGATGATAAATATGATAATATAATGGTGCTGATAATAATGTTAATGATGATAATTATAATAATAACGATAATGATGATGATGAT
>OY992882.1:104128162-104170662 GCA_963921405.1 Cepaea hortensis | reverse complement strand
TGACAGTTGTCAACAAGTTCTCTAATTTATTTCTTCTTATAACATGTCCAAAAAATGTTTGACTGTCTACGTGTAATTTCTCTAATCAATTTACGATTCTCAGTTGTTTCTTGTAGGGCTTGGTCGCTGGTTTTTCTGTTTGTTCATGGTATTCTTTGCATTCTCCTCAGAAACCAGATATTCACAATCATCAGATGTTTTCAGCTTGACTGCTGATTGTCCACACTTCACATCCTATACAAAAGTACAGGCTCTATGTAGCACCTTAACACTCTTTTTCTCGTAGCAATTGACATCATTTTATTGGTCAGTATGTTTCTCATCTTGCAAAAGGCTACCTTCGTCATGGCGATTCTTGTTCTAATCTCTTCAAGGTATCTCCCATCAGATGTTATGACTGTTCCGAGAATATTGTACCGATTCACTTGTTTCAGAATATTCCCAGTTATATATATATAACATTGTGGTATTTCGTTCTTCCTAGTGACGACCATAATCTGTGTCTCCTTAAAATTTAATTTTAACCCTAGTTGTTCAATGTTCATTCAGACCACAAGTGCGGTTTTTCAGAACATCAGAGAAAACTGGTTCAGAAAGAGCATCATAGCTCGGAGACAGAAACTTTTGGCCATTTTGAACGCCCTACTGGCATAGAAAGAAAAGCAATAGAAGGCATGGTGACTGGAAGAAGAAGCCGAGATCTACCGACATGATGTTAGGCATAGGACAGTAAAGACTCCATGAGCATGAACATGCATGAGGCAGTGGAACTGATGATAGATCAAGAGTCATTCGGGCCGTGAAGAGAGCGACACCCTGTAAAGGACCTGCTGTATGATGATGAGAAGGCGGATTTTTATGCTGGAAATTTTGGACAATACAAGAGCCTTGGATTGCGCTTCTGTTAACTCTCACAAGAGCCTTGGATTCCGCGTCTTTTTACTCTTATAAGAGCCTTGGATTGTGCATCTTTTTACTCTTACAAGAACCTTAGATTGCCTGTCATTTTACTCTCATAAGAGCCTTGAATCGAGTGTTCTTTTAGTCCCACATCTATGCATATATACCAGAAGTACTTTGTCATGACTTTTGCTGAGGTAAGCTATACAGGAATAGTTTTGGCATACTTAATGCCGATATTAATTATAGGGGAATGTTTTAGTCATAAATAATAATGGAGTAAATTGAAAAACAAGTGGATTATAAATTACAATCATGTAAACTATACAGGATATGTTTGGTTGTAACAGAAACTAATGTTAATTATACAAGAAATAGTTGATCACATTTGATACTCCCGTATGTATTTGTTATTAAGCTCCAATACCTTAGTAAAGTACACATGTTTTGTTTTTGTGCAGCAACCTAGGTTTGCAATGTTAATGGGGTTTATGATAGAAGAAGATGAAATGCTACGTCTGGTTATAAATGGTACTGAATTAAACTATATATGATAGGACTGGTTATAAATGATACAGATGTAAATTATGTATGATACGTCTGGTTATAAATGACACTGATATAAACTATGTACTATTCGTCTTCTCATGAATGATTCTATTGTAAACTATATATGATACGTCTGGTTATAGATGATACTGAGTAAACTATATATGATACGTCTTGTTATAAATGATACTAATGTAAACTATATATGATACATCTGGTTATAAATGATACTGAAGTATACTATATATGATTCGTCTTCTCATTAATGATACTGCTGTAAACTATATATGATATTTCTTGTTATAAATGATACTAATGTAAACTATATATCATTCGTCTGGTTATAAATGATACTGATGTAAACTATATATGATTCGTCTTCTCATAAATGATACCAATGTAAACTATACATGATTAGTCTTCTCATGAATGATATTAATGTAAACTATACATGATTAGTCTTCTCATGAATGATACTAATGTAAACTATACATGATTAGTCTTCTCATGAATGATACTGCTGTAAACTATATATGCTACGTCTGGTTATACATGATACTGATGTAAACTATAAATGATACGTCTGGTTATACATGATACTGATGTAACCTATATACGATACGTCTGGTTATACATGATACTGATGAATGCTGTATGTGACTCGTCTTCTCATGAATGATGATGTTGTAAACTATATAGGATACTTCTAGTCATACATGATACTGATGTAAACTATACATAGCACTTTTGTAATAAACAACACTTGTGTAAACTATGCATGATACGTCTGATCAAAAATTATATTGATGTACCCACAAATGTGAAGTATACATGATACGTCTTGCCATAAATGATGCTGAAGTAAACTATGTAGAAAATGTTCCATCATAAATTATACCAACACAAGCGTACAGGAAGAGCGTGGGCGCAAATGATACTAATGTAAGCTATACAATAAATCTGTGGTCATAAATGATACCTCAACATGCATTAAGTTCCCGTACATTAATATAATTCACATGTTTTTTTTTCTGGTTGGAGCACCGAACTTTTGCAGCGCCGTGGGACTTATTACAGCAGAAGATGAATGCCCGGCTGTTAACTCCAAAGAAAAATATCCGCTGCAGGAGAAAATTAAAAGCACCAAAAAAAAAAAAAAAACGGGAGACAGCCTAAGAGATATTCATTGTTTCTGTTAACTATTCAACAAATACAGGAAATAGCTGTCCGAAGGCGTCGCCTGCAGAAATTTAGTGGGCATCCCTGAGGAGAGGAGGACGTTGCCAGAGGCAGTTTATCACCCCACATGACTTATTTCAGGAGCTTAATGACGTGCAGTTTTTGCTGCTTCTTTCTTTTTATTTGCAGGTTTGATTGGAAATCTGTCGCAGACACAAAAAATGCGGCCATTGGAATGTTTGAGAGTGGGTATTCTAATGTCACTTGACTCTAGCGCCCCATTATTCAACTGGGGTTCTATGTTCGACATCGTCGGTGCACAAACAGCAGGATTGTGTGAGTGTTGGCAGTGCTTTCCAATAAATATTCAAGTAATGTATGTGGGTTATGAGTGTGGAGGACGTTCAATCATCGGGGATAGTAGACAGCTGGCCAGCCGAGCACACAGTTCTGAGTTCAATTCCTCTTTGTTGTTGGGATGTTTCAACCATGTACGAATCTATGTTCGATCTGCAGCATAATAGGTGTTTAAAACCGTTAAAGTTGAGGAGGAAAAGAGCTGGTCACTTCATATCGTGTTGCCCAGATCTAGTATATGTCGATCCCCGTGACTTAATACGAGTGTGTGTGCTAATGTTCCATATTCAATCCAGCGGGTGTCAGAAACTGCTAAAGGTGAGGTGGATATGAGCTGATCCCTTCGCGTCTAAATATCCTGGTCTAATCTACTTTGAGCAAAATTAATTTGTAGTAGTAGTATATGTAGCATGATTTGTGCAGCAGACCGTGTCGCGTTGTGTTATAACGTGTTGGTAGGCAGCCGGTCGTTCAGAAAGCAATGGCAAACTACTGAACGTAACACTTGCCTAGTACATCAGCAGCAGCTGAAAAATGCTGGTGTTGACTGTAAGGGATACGCAAAAAAAAAAAAAAAAAATATGTAGCATGTGACCTTTAGCGTGATAAGTTTACTTTAAAGCTCAGCCGAGTGGAATGTAGGAACGTTTACGTTTGCGTTGTCCGGACAAGGCACCCGATAACCCAGAAGAAATATTTATAGGGTACAGAGATCGTGCTTCTTCGGGACTTAGATTTTGAGTCCTTGACATTGAAACACCCAACACTTTACCAAACATGGTCTCTAAACTCTGCCAGTCCGTATGTCATGTGTTGGATCGTGACCCATTTACATCATAATACTAACTTACTCGGTGTACAGTTCCTGTATCACTCACGCATACCCCTCAAGGGTCTGATCTTGCAGAGAAGGCGAGAAGAGCACCAGTTACTGTGAAGATAGTACATTTGAATCAAGTGTGGAGGAAACACACAGGCAACCAGAACAAGCGTTCTTTGGCCGTATTTGGCTGTATAAGTCAAACTTCACAGTATTAAAAAAAAAAAAATGAAATTTCAGACTTAACCAGGGTATATATTGTTTGAGAGTTAAGTATTATAAAGGCATGACAGCACCAGGTTTATAGCCCATGGAGTTTGATGTGTTTCCGAAGACCGGCGTGCCGAACACATCGCACAGAGCACAGATCCGGTAGCTCCAGCGACGACCAAAGGGTCTTCTAGAAAATCGCACCTGTGAAACGAATGACGGAGTCCAGACACGAAGCCGCGACCTTCATAGCACAAGGCAGGCTTCTAACCACTTCACCACAGATGCCCGAGTGGGCCTATGGTTGGGCAAGAAGTTGCCAGACCGCCGCAATAACTTGGAGATAATAATACACTCCTACACCGGTCAGTTGGACTAAAATGTTCACTTCTCGTCCTTAACTTACGGACGTAAATTACAAGTGCCTCTGTAGTGGGAGTGGGTTCGCCTAATGGCGAGGGAGACTGGCAGTAAGAAAAGTTAATCCACACGCAAACATCAGTTCTGTTTACTTTGCATGAACTACGCTTGAATTCAAAGCAAACGAACGCAATTCAGCCTGTCATCGGGACGCAGAAGTGTTTCCAGGGCACCAGGGCCGGGATCTATACTGTCCAAGATCTGCTGACACGTCCACGTCGTGCGTCCTGGGCAACAGGTCCGTTCGGGGTCCTGGCTAACATCAGTAGGATCGCCGATTCCTCCGAAATCGGAGAGTGTCTGCCTGCACGGCGAGGAACCACCAGTCTGCACACCAATAAGCCAGACATGGGACAACGGATACTCACGCAAACCTCAGGTCATGTATGACATCACACTGATGTTGGACAACAGGATGTCTTCATCCGACATACAGGACTTCACGCTGGAGTTCACAGCCAGCACACGCAAGCAAGCAAAGCAAGCAACCTGGCATCTGGACTGCAGATTTATATTGAACAAATTAAACCTGACTGCTCAAGAGTAACTTAATACATTTTAACAGATACCCATTCTTTGGTAACATTTAAATGGTCCGCCAGTTCTTTACCTGAGCTCATAAATAAAGCAAAGAACAGTTTCAGTGCTCTACACAGATGGGTCGGTCGTCCGACATGTGAGAAGCTCATGGGCCTTTACAGCTCGGGCCGGAGGGAGAATTGTGAAGGAGGACTCTGGTGCTTTCACTGAAACCACAAGTAGCCTGACCATGGAAGTCATGGCAGTAAGTAAAGCAATAACATGGCTCGAGACACAGACATTCACCAGGGCTTGTTTCCTTAGCGACTCAATGAACATGATCAAGAGGATAGAGGAGGGGTCGATCCGAAGAGAATGGTTGCTGCCTCTGAAGCGGTCTCGGCTGGCAAAGATTAGTTTCATCTTCGTGCCAGGGCATGCCGGAGTACAAGGAAATGAGCGGGCTGACAAGCTCGCAGGTGAGGCTACTGTGGAGGGCGGACGCGCCATGGACCAGGCTGACATTCTGAATGCTCTACGTGATGTGAGACTTTTGCGAGAACCAAGTGATGACTGTGAATCTACAACAATGGCCAGACTGCTAGAGCATCAAATTAAAAGAGGTGTGGCCAAACAAGAACACTACGCAGGAAGCCAAAGAAGATTGATAAACCAACACAGAACTGGCGTCGTTAGCCGCTACACGCTGCGGGATTTGCTGAGGAGGGGATCCGAGCACTTATGGACTGAATGGTTCGATGTGCAGCGAGGATGATCTGTCGACTAACTAACTAACTAACTAACAGTTTCAGTGCAAGCTGCCATGAATATCATACGAGGCGACGAAGGTAGGTTGGCGTAAGACTAGCCACATCTAATCTCATCTCATCATGTTCCTCTTGTGCCTTACGGCGTCGAGGCGAAGTATAAACAGCGGGAGAGTGCCCGCTTATGGGCTTCATGTATCGATATTCCCATTGACTTTGTTATTCCCTCCGTCCAACGTTTACGTGGTCGGCCTCTTCATCTGTTTCCATCTGGTCTGTACATCATTGCTTGTTGTGGTACACTGTTAGTTGGTAATCTGCTTGCATGGCCAAACCATTTGACTTGGTGCCTTCTAATAAAATCTAGCGCAGCAATAACCCCCACTTTAATCCTGATTTCTTAATTTCTGATCTTATCTCTTTTTGATACATTGTGTATTCTTCTCAGGAATCTCATTTCTAGCCACATTTTCCGGCAGAAAACTCCAAAACGCAGGCAATCACGAACAAGTCTATACATGATTGGCTTGAATTGACTGAGGGCTTATCCTCCGTTGGTAGATGCAAGATAGAAGAAGTCGAAGGCTTAAAGTTATTCAGCACATGATTTTTCCCCACCGCATATCCTTTACAGGACATTGCAATCAACACTAGTATTTTTCAGCTGCTGTTGATGTCTTAGCAAGTTTTACGTTCGGTAGTTTGCCATTGCTTTCTGAACCACCGGCTCACATACCCTGGTAGAAACTAATGCGACATGATCTGCTGCCGAATCTCGCGCAGCTGTGTTTCTCACGAGAGTATACGGGATTACGAACAGTGTCAATATCGCCTTCGCCAGGGAGGAGGGCTGCACATGATTAGTTGTGGGTAATTCTTGACGACATCATTATTATAGAAGATGGGAAAGCTAAACCTCCACTAAAGACGCAGGATCGCGAAAGGAACATGTGTACCCCGACTTGCAACCTACTCCTCGCTGTGTAATACCGTCTCCGCACTGAAAGTTGACGGTAATGAATCTCTAGCGGTCTTTCCTTCAGTCTTGAATGCACATTCTGCCAGGCTGTCTCTCACAATAACTTGATGCTGTATTCTCTGAGTCTTTTTTTTTTTTTTTAAATTATCTTTAATTCCAATAACGAAGACACAAACAATAGATTGCACGATTTAATGCCTGGCATATTTCGCTGCATCTCGTCAGGTACATACTGCAGAAATCACACAACGTTAAGTGAATTAACTAGATAAATCCTTCAAACTGAAATATACACATGTTCGCACAGTAATGTCGATTGTCTACCACGGTAATTTTAAACTGACTAACATGTCTTTCTGCTTGCACAAGGACGGCTTACGAAGGTTGATTATTATAGCTTTAGCAAACTTTAACAATCGACTAGTAGTAAGGGATGTGCAAATGACTTAGCATTTATGGTGCAAAACGTCATCGATGACGTAGTTTTGTACTATACGCAGGGTATAGCACCAGATTGAAAACGGATCCTTCGGCGACCTCATTTTTCAAATATTGGCAGTTATTATCTTGGGTATGGGTGACGACTTCCGGTTGTCGTGATGACTACTTCCGGTCGCGAGGGCTGTGCGATGCGGTGGCGGCGGGGCGGCAGCGGTGGTGACGAGACAAGCCCCGGGCATGTGGAATACTTATATAGATAAGTAGACCAAATAGTTGTCGGGTTCGAGTCCTAGTGTATGGGCGGGTGTGTGTGTGTGTGGTGGGGTGTGTGGTGTGATCGAACCCCAGTCATATTGATCCCCTCCTTCGATGAGGAGATAGAAGCCAGTATGACAGAAAAATTGATTTATTCCATCTCTCGAGCTAACTCGAGGATCCGTTTTTGGATTGCATTAATAAACTCTCCACCATGATACTTAATTCGGCATGTTTCCTTACCCAGGTATCAACATTAAGCGCTTAATGAAAATCTGGGTTAGAAATATACTAGCTATCCACAGAATAATACTAAAAAATAACCCTAAAAACATAATTAAAAACGAAAATTTCTTGTATGCTTAGCGGAGACTTGTAATGTCAATATAAAACTCTAATCCTCATTTAAAATAAGCCATAACTTACCAAGATAATCATCAAAATATGTAATATTATTAAACCCCGCAGTTATACCTCTTAATTATAAAAGTATGCCAAGGGAGACTTTCGTGGCTCTTAACTCAACCAGAAGTGTTCCCCCTTTTACATACTAACATCCCCTTGAATGAAAGTTTACCTGCGCATACAGGTAAAAGGTCACGTGCTGACCCCACCACCGACCAGCTCTGATCATTACTGGAGATAAACACGCACACTAAAGCGGGCTGACAAGAGTGCTGGCCAGCTCGAGTTGATCTTACCTGAGATAAACACACCCATTGAGGCGTTCTGGGTGACCGTTAACATAAATAACACAGTGACACAGCCGGGGTTGTGAAGGAAATATTTGGGTAGGACAAAATAAGCTATGCTCAAGTATACCTATAGGAAGTGCGTGTGAAGAGGGTGTATCAACAGCTAGGTGTCTATCTATTACAGAACGTCGCAGTCAACCCTAACATTGTTTATGCAAAACATTTACAGGACGTTGCAGACAACCCCAACAGTGATTGGTTGCGCGCGCCATCATGAAATCTGTGTATGCATGCCTGTGTATGTACATACGTGTGTGTGTGCTATCTATTACAGGACGTCGCAGTCAACCCCAATATTGTTTGGTTGCTCATATGCATCATGATTCCCCGCATCATGATTCCCACGACCAAATGATTGCCTCGTGCTATGTGTCTACCTATTACAGCTGGTAGTCAAGCTGTAATGCAATGCATTTTACAGGACGCTGCAGTCAACCCCAACATTGTTTGATTGCCTTGTACCATCATGACAACCGTGTGTGTGTTTGTGTGTGTGTGTTTGTGTGTGTAACCGCGTATGTAGACGTGTGTGCGTGCGTGGGTGTATGGCCGAGTGTATGTATGTGTGTGTGCGCGCAACCAATTACAGGAAATCGCAGTCAACCTCAGTATTCTACGGAGTGTCTGACTTCCTGGGGCAAGTTTTCCAATTGTCATTATGTACGAACGACAGTCATGTCGTGTGCGCTAGTGCGCGTGTGTGTATGTACATGTGTGTGTGTGCATGCGCGCGCGCGTGTCTGTGCTATCAATTACAGGACATCTCAGTCAACCTCAGTATTCTATGGAGTTTCATGTGTGCTGGGTAGGTTTGCGATTCTCATTTTGAATGAATGATAACCATGTCATGTGCGTGTGAAGAGGGTGTAGCACCAGCTAGATGTCTATCAATTACAGGACAGCGCAGTCAACCTCAACATTCGTGCTTCCTGGGCAAGCTTGCCGGTGTCTTTCTGAACAAACAGCACCCACGAACGTCTGTAGTGTCTGTAACCAGGATTACCATCATCAGCATCACCCAGCACCACCAATAAAATCATCATCATCATCATCATCATCATCATCATCATCATCATCATCATCATCATCACCATCATCATCATCATCATCAGTATCAGCTTTGTCATCATCTGAGGGTGACCAACTGGGTGATTCATCACACGGCTATGTCCCTGGAGTGAACGTATGTGAACGTGTTCAGACATGTCTACTGGGAAAACTGGACAATGACTCAGAGTGTACTGACAGCATAACGATACAGTCGAGACACTTGGGTAATGCTCACACTCGATTAAATATGGCACTGTTTCCGGCCATATGTCTAAAGTATACAATCGAAACACATGACTAAAACCGGTAAAGATGGCGTTACACTCAATCACATGTGTAAGTGTACAACCACAGGGCTAAAACCGATCAAAGATGGCACTGTAGTCGGTCACGTGGCTTATGGGATAAACACGAAACACGTGACTAAAACAGATCAAAGATGGAGTCGCATCCGGTCACATGACCAGACAGTGCATAATAATCTGCTGAGTCATTCAACGTCAGCAAATAGTGTGTATAAGACGATCACCATTCGTTGAATAGAAGTACCGATCTCAGTTAACAGCAACCAGCTCACAATGTTACAACTCGCTACCGGTAAGTTGGCTTTTTTGATAAAACTTTCATTATATCCCCAGTCAACCTTACAAACCATTTTAAATCAGACATCTGTGGTGTCAACACCTAGAAAATGTTCAAGAGAGGACACCCTTCTTCCAAAAAGCAATAGAAACATCAAAGAGAAAAAATTAACAATTAAATTTCTACATGAAACATTCAAGTTGGAAACATAAAGAGTAATTTAATTGTTAATTTTTTGTACAATTTTATTGTTGAAATTTTATTTTGTTCCTTTAATTATAGTGACTTATTACATAAGATACGTTTAATTTTCTGAAATACAACTGCTGTTTGCATAGGGGATAGGCGAATATCTTATAGGTTTCGATGAACTTTGGTCAAACTTTTCACATTTGGTTAACAAAGTTTCCTAGTTTTTTATGAGTGTTGTTTGAAATTTGGTCAAACTTGGCCAAAAATTGTCACCTTTGGTTAACACATTTTCTTACTTAGCCAAGGTTTTTACCATTTGGTTAACAAAGTTTCCTACTTTTCATAAGTGTGGTTGAAATTTGGTCACACTTTTCACAGCTGGACAACAAAATCTCCCACTTTTCATAAGTTTGGGTGAAAGTTGGCCAAACTTTTCAAGTTTGGTTAACAAATTCTTCCTATTCTTCATATGTTTGACTGCGATTTTTATATGTTTGGTTTGAAATTTGGTTAACTTTTTCACATTTGGTTAACAGATTTTCTTACTTGGACAAGCTTTTTGCGCTTTGGTTAACAAAGTTTAATACTTTTCGTAAGTTCGTGTGACATGTGGTCAAACTTCTCACATCTGGACAACGAAATCTCCCACTTTTCATAAGTTTGGGTGACAGTTGGCCAACCTTTTCACGTTTGGTTAACAAATTTTCCCACTTTTCATAAGTTTGACTGAGATTTTTATAAGTCTGTTTGAAATGTAGCCACAATTTTCACCCTCGGGCTAACAAATTTTATTACTTGGCCAAGATTTTTGCCCCTTGGTTAACAAAGTTTCCTACTTTTTAAGAGTTTGTTTGAACTTTGGCTAACCTTTTCACTTTCGTTAACAAATTTTCCTACTTGTTGATGCTTGTGGTTGAACTTTGACCAAACTTTTCACCTTTGGTTACCAAATTGTCCTACTTTTCATAAATTTGGATGACATTTGGCCAAAATTTTCACCTTTGATTAACAAATGTTCCTACTTTTCATAAGTTTGACTGCGCTATTTATAAGTTTGGATGAAATGTGACTAAAATTTTCACATTTGGTTAACAAAGTTTCCTACTTTTCATGAGTTTGGGTGAGCTTTTTATAAGTCTGGTTGAAATGTAGCCAAAAAAATTTCTCATTTGGCTAACAAATTTTATTACTTGATTGATATTTTTGCCCTTCATTCTCTCATCGCATGACAACTATATACACCGTAAACACTAAATATTCAACAACCAAACCGTAATTATAATCTATATACCTGTTTATTTTACAGTATTTCAGTGCATTTTACAGTGTTTCAGTACATTTTACAAGAATAATAAAAAGCAAAATTCATAATGTCATTACACGAAACGGATGATGTGCTTTGAGCTGGTATACATAGTATCATCACAGCATTTTATTTTCACATACAGAGCTACACACATTGTATGTTGTTTCTGGGTTTCTTCACACCATTGTCTGAATAGGTTGGTTTTTCCGGTTGGTAGTCTGGTATGTATAGGTCACTTGGTATGTAGTCGTAAGGCTGGTCTCCTGATTGGTGGGCTGACATCTGAGTATTGTAGACAATCGGGCCATCAATCATCTGAGTGTCGGGCATATCAAACATCTGACTATTGGGCTCTTCCCATATCTGGTTGCTGGGGTATAGTATGCGTCTACTCGGTGGCTTCGTTTAGTACCCTGTTTGACTTGAATACTGTCTTGAATGTGTTGGACTTGATTGCTTAGGTTGGTGTCTTGTTGCACGTCAAACAGCTGGTTATTGGGGTCATCACACATCTGGTTGTTGGGGCCATCACACATCTGACTGTAGCTGGGTTGAAAACTGACGGTATAGTACGCGTCTACTTGGTGGTTTAGGTTAGTTCCTTGTTTAACTTGAGCACTGACTTGAGTGTTTTGGACTTGATGGCTTCTGGTAGTGTCTTGTTTGACATGAGCACTGACTTGAATGTTTTGGTTACTGACTTGCTTGTCTCTGTTAGTATCTTGTTTGCTTTCGTTACTGGTTTGGTTATCTTTGTTGAGTCTGTCAAAGTCAGCTAGGATCTCGCGATGCATGGCGATCATCTGTTCATATTCTTGCCGAGTAAGTGTCATTCCATTCTTAGTCGGGAACTTCTTGTCGGATTCACCGTAAAATCTTCGGATGTTTAACGTACTCGTTCCTCTGTAGGATGAGACAAACACGGCCTTATCACCACCGCCCACTGGTCTAATAGTCTCACCACTACGAGTCATGTTGACCCAGTTAGAATGCACAGTCTTGAGGTCTGTAGTCATCTTCTGATCACAATGGTTGAGTGTTACCAGCCTCGAGTTTATATACTAGTTTTTTTAGCCACGCGTAAAACCGGTTTCAGCCAGTTTCCTAGGTCAAGCATTTAAGAATCCGCTGATGTGGTTGTTCGTATGGCGCGACTAAGCGTTCTACTACCCGCTCGTTGACCTGTTGTATGGTAGAGCTGTCTTGGTGAATGCTGGTCATGCTCGTCACATGACCTCTATCCATGATGAAATAGATAGCGTAGAGGGCGCCGTGTTACTTGCGTTGTAGTCACTGTGAGCTAGTCTGTGAGGTCAGAATACCAGTGATATACATATGCAGTCTCCTCACACCCACTGTAGTTTTCTTCATATTGAGGACTGGTCAGCAATTAAAGACAAGCCTGTAAGTATATTACAACCATTTTGTTTTTATGTAGGTATTTTAATACTCGTCCGCTAGCATGGCTTGATATTTTTTTCATTTTAATTACCAGTTACCATACGGGTATTAGACTATCTCGGCCTCTTTCACTGTTGTTCTTGACTTTTTTCTCTGCTCCAGGACTGTGACTCTGTGACAGTTCCCCAGGACTGGGGTTAGCATTTCGTCCATCTCTAGTATACGTCGCTCAAAATTCTCTCGTTCTCTGATTACATGGTGCCAGTTGCCATTGTGTTCTTCGGTGCCAACGTGATGAACTGCCAAGAAGTGAGGCTCTGTTGCATAATTAACCTGGAGAGGAGAAAAATCACATTGACACTTATAAGGCTTCAACGTCTAGTAATTCATAGTGAAATAAAGAGTACCAGATAATAGAATGTACCATTAGACATCGGAACTAACACACCTGTTCTTGGACACTATGATCATGACCGTTACTATTTATACATACCTTTCTCCCTGGGTGTTGTATTTCATCTGCTGCGGCAGAGGAGCAACTTCGGAAACCAGTGGTATGATAGTTTTCATTCCACAAAGCATTGATTTTATTGAGAAACTCAGAGTCTGGTTCATGACCGCTAGACAGAGGTTCAATATTTTCATCTGAAGAAGAATCGTCAATCAGATCAAATGTTGTCTCATGTGGGTCTACGGTTGTCTGACTACAAGAAGTAGGTTTCTTGCAGAACAACATGTCTAATGACAGAGCTGAGATGAAGAAACAAGAATCACCAGTCTTCAAAACAGGTAACGTAGACGTTGTGCTACTTTTGTCAAAACTGGCATGCTCTAGTGATCTTTGGCAGACATTATTTTGGAAACCAGTGTCTTTATTTCTCTGATCGTGCACCGATACTAGTCTTTGGGAATGAAACTTTTGTTCTGTGTCACATGCATTGTGATTGGAGTCAGGAATGTTTTTCGTTTGCAAGGGTTGTACTCCGTGTTTTCGTGTTTCTCTTTGACGTTTCTTTTGCTTTTTGGAAGAAGGGTGTCCTCTCTTGAACATTTTCTAGGTGTTGACACCACAGATGTCAGATTTAAAATGGTTTGTAAGGTTGACTCGGGATGTAATGAAAGTTTTATCAAAAAAGCCAACTTACCGGTAGCGAGTTGTAACATTGTGAGCTGGTTGCTGTTCACTGAGATCGATACTTCTATTCAACGAATGGTGATCGTCTTATACACACTATTTGCTGACGTTGAATGACTCAGCAGATTATTATGCACTGTCTGGTCATGTGACCGGATGCGACTCCATCTTTGATCGGTTTTAGTCACGTTTTTCGGGTTTATCCCATAAGACACGTGACCGGCTACAGCGCCATCTTTGATCGGTTTTAGCCCTGTGGTTGTACACTTACACATGTGATTGAGTGTGACGCCATCTTTACCGGTTTTAGTCATGTGTTTTGATTGTATACCTTAGACATATGACCGGAAACAGTGCCATATTTAATCGAGTGTGAGCATTACCCAAGTGTCTCGACTGTATCGTTATGCTGTCAGTACACTCTGAGTCATCGTCCAGTTTTCCCCAAAGACATGTCTGAACACGTTCACATACGTTCACTACACTGACATAGCCGTGTGATGAATCACCCAGTTGCTCACCCTCAGATGATGACGAAGCTTATGCTGATGATGATGATGATGATGATGATGATGATGATGATGATGATGATGATGATGATGATGATGATGATAATGATTTTATTGGTGGTGCTGGGTGATGCTGATAATGGTAATCCTGATTACAGACACTACAGACGATCGTGGGTGCCGTTTGTTCAGAAAGACATCGGCAAGCTTTCTCAGGAAGCACGAATGTTGAGGTTGACTGCGCTGTCCTGTAATTGATAGACATCTAGCTGGTGCTACACCCTCTTCACACGCACATGACATGGTTGTCGTTCATTCAAAATGAGAATCGCATACTTACCCAGCACACATGAAACTCCATAGAATACTGAGGTTGACTGCGATGTCCTGTAATTGATAGCACACACACGCGCGTGCGCATGCACACACACATTTACATACACACACATGCGTTAGCGCACACGACATGACTGTCGTTCGTACATAATGACAATTGGAAAAATTTGCCCCAGGAAGTCAGACACTACGTAGAATACTGAGGTTGACTGCGATGTCCTGTAATTGGTAGCGCGCACACACACATACATACACACGGCCATACACCCACGCACACACACACGTCTACATGCGCGGACACACATACACACACACACGCGGTTGTCATGATGGTACAAGGCAATCAAACAATGTTGGGGTTGACTGCAGCGTCCTGTAAATGCATTGCATTACAGCTTGACTACCAGCTGTAATAGGTAGACACATAGCACGAGGCAATCTTTTGGTCGTGATATGACACGGCGAATCATGATGCATATGAGCAACCAAACAATATTGGGGTTGACTGCGACGTCCTGTAATAGATAGCGCACACACGTATGTACATACACACGCATGCATACACAGATGTCATGATGACACACGCGCAACCAATCACTGTTGGGGTTGTCTGCAACGTCCTGTAAATGTATTGCATAAACAATGTTGGGGTTGACTGTGACGTTCTGTAATAGATAGACACCTAGCTGTTGATACACCCTCTTCACACGCACTTCGTATAGGTATATTTGAGCATAGCTTATTTTTTCCTACCCAAATATTCCCTTCACAACCCCGGCTGTGTCACTGTGTTAATTATGTTAACGGTCACCCAGAACGCCTCACTGGGTGTGTTTATCTCAGGTAAGATCAAATCGAGCTGGCCACCGCTGTTGTCAACCCGCTTTAGTGTGCGTGTTTATCTCCAGTAATGAACAGAGCTGGTCGGTGGTGGGGTCAGGACGTGACCTTTTACCTGTATGTGCAGGTAAACTTTCATTCAAGGGGATGTTAGTATGTAAAAGGGGGAACAATTCTGGTTGAGTCAAGAGCCACGAATAGTTTCCCTTGACATACTTTTATAAATAAGGGGTATAACTGCGGGGTTTAATAATATTACATATTTTCATGATTATCTTGGTAAGTTATGGCTTATTGTAAATGAGGCTTATAGTTTTATATTGACATTACAAGTCTCCGCTAAGCATACAAGAAATTTTCGTTTTTAATTATGTTTTTAGGGTTAATTTTTAGTATTATTCTGTGGATGGCTAGTATATTTCTAACCCAGATTTTCACCAAGCGCTTAATGTTGATACCTGGGTAATGAAACATGCCGAATTAAGTATCATAGTGGAAAGTTTATTAATGCAATCCAAAAATGGATCCTCGAGTTAGCTCGAGATATGGAATAAATCAATTTTTCTGTCATACTGACTTCTATCTCCTCATCGAAGGAGTGGATCAATATGACTGGGGTTCGATCACACCACACACCCCACCACACACACACACACACCCACCCACACACTAGGACTTGATCCCGACAACTATTTGGTCTACTTATCTATATAAGTATTTCACATGCCCGGGGCTTGCCTCGCCACCACCGCCGCCGCCCTGCCTCCGCCGCCATCGCCGCCACCGCATCGCACACCCCTCGCGACCGGAAGTAGTCATCACGACAACCGGAAGTAGTCACCCAGACCCAAGATAATAACCGCCAATATTTGAAAAATGAGGTCGCCGAAGGATCCGTTTTCAATCTGGTGCTATACCCTGCGTATAGTAAAAAATACTACGTCATCGATGACGTTTTGCACCATATATGCTAGGTCATTTGCACATCCCTTACTACTTCGACTACTGTGTGTGTTGAACAACACACGTTGTGTGATTTCTGCAGTATGTACCTGACGAGATGCAGCGAAATATGTCAGGCAATAAATCGTGCAATCTATTGTTTGTGTCTTCGTTATTCAAATTCATCACGGGAATCTTTTTGTTTATTATTTTGAATCTTTAATTCCCTTCAGCTAACGAGCTTTTAATGTCCTTCTCCATTGTAGTTATCAGTATATAGTTAACGCGACAGTATAGACATTCTGATAAACGGGTCCATTCCCATGACCCGATAACTGTCCCTGTCATTTACTGCCTATAGTACCTTGCGGTTCAAGGAATAGGGGTGTGTGTTGGGGGGGGGGGGGCCTTGAGCATGAGGAATTAAGGCCACCTGGCTAGTGCAGTCGTCGTGACCTGTGCAGGTCTGAGTGTTGGTGTTTTTGTTTTTCGATATAAAAAAAAATAATCCACACCTTACCGAGGCTTCGAACCCGGTTCTCCTAAAGAAGAATCGGCATTCTAGCCACTAAGCCTGCCGCTCCTCAACCCGATATCAATGGAATTATGTTATGGTGTCGTTTGAACGTGTTAACTCTTTTCGAACCCAACAATATACCGAACGTGCAGAGAATAGCACATACAGTGCACACCAAAGTCAACATATTTTGACCCGTTTGTTACTCTACAGTCGGAATCGTCTGTTGTAATAGTTACCTGGGACAGTTAAAGTTAGTTGCATATCCTTTACAGGACGTCGTAGTCAACCACATCATTGTTTGGCTATTCTTAACTTCTTGACAAGTTTATGTTCAGTGGTTTGTCATTGCTTTCTGAACGACTGGCACTCATACCATTTCATACAAACCCAACGCAAGGCGGCCTGTTACATTTGACAGAAGGAGCTTAAATAGCAGCTTTCTGTGATAAAAGAGACGTGGTTGCGCGCGCGCGCGCGCGCGTGTGTGTGTGTGTGTGTGTGGATTAGGAAGTTTCACTGACAGCAGCATGAGCTAGATTGAAGAAAGTTTCTTTGTTAGCTCTCGTCGTTTACTACGAGAGGGAAAAGGCTTGTCTTGTATACACTCAGGCCTACAGACATGTGATGGGCCTCACATGTCTGTTATGGTCCTCAGTCTTCACATGGGGGTTGCGGCTATGGGATTCTGCAGTGCATTAATAAATGCCTAAACTGTTAGCACGACTGCCGTCAGTTCTTTTGTGTCAAATTCCATATTTGAGGTGAACCTTTTTCTATTGTTAATTTTTATTAACGAGCATTGCTTTTGCTATGGATCATCCCTGTTAATATTATAAGGGGCGACATTGCATCAAGGCATGGGGCAGGAGGTTGAAAACAGTTTCTGGGGTAAGAGATGTGAAATGAACAACTCATTCGTCCTGTAGACTCTATGCTACCAATGCTAAACCTGGACAGTGACGGAACAAGAAAAAAGAAAAATTAAAACAACGAAAATAAGATTCCTGGGAAGATTACTCATTGAATGAAGAAGATAGAAAATCAGAAATGATGAAATGAGGGCTAAATTGGGGGTAATACTAGTGCTAGATTTCATTAGAAAGAGCATTAACATGATTCGGCCACAAAACTAGGCTTTCAACTCACAGAATATAAGCAATGATGTACAAACCAAATGGAACCAGATGACGAGGCCGACCATGTAAACAATGGGTAGAGGGAATAGCAGAGTCCATGGAAATCGCCATATATGAAACCAATAAACGGGCACTCTCCAGGTGTTTATACTTCACCCCGACACCGCAAGGTATAGGAGGAACAAGATGATGTGGGAAGGCAAGTGAATGATACGGGCGGAGGTGTGTTTAATAATTGTATCGTAGAGAAGGTAACATAATAGCTGTCTTGGATACAAGACGATGTCCTCCGTGGCCGAGTAGTTAAGCCATCTGCCTTGAGTTGAGAAATTTGTGAGTCCATTTCCAGATTCCGTCATTCGGTTCTCGAGTGCAGTTTTTTCTGACACCCCTGAAGGTCATTGCCAGAGCTGCGGAGTAGGTGCTCTGTACGACGCTGCTCTACACACAGAGAGAGAGAGAGAGAGAGAGAGAGAGAGAGAGAGAGAGAGAGAGAGAGAGAGAGAGAGAGAGAGAGAGAGAGAGAGAGAGAGAATAACGAGCTCAGTGATAGTGAGGTGCAATCGAGCTTCTTGCTTTTTAACCCCCTTTGTGTTTGGATAAAAGATGCGAAACTAATGATCAGAACAGTGGTGATTATAACAGTTTTCTTGGGTTGTTAAAACAGTTAGCTGCATATTCTTTGCAGAACGTAGCAGTCAACTTCAGCATTTTTTGGTTGTTTGTGATTCCTCAGCAAGTTTTACTTTCAGTAGTTTGCCATTGCGTTCTGAACGACCGGGACTCATACAATTGTATGAAAACCAATGCAGGGCGGTCTACTTCCAAATCGCCTGAAGCCGTGTTTCGAACGCGGTAAGCGGGATTATGAGTTAGATCCGGTTCCTTGGGCAGGAAGGAATTAAATAATAGCCCTCTGTGACATAGGTGTAAAAAGAACGATCAAGGCAGAGGTGAATATTACTCCTGTCTGGGTCAAAAAGATTTAGCACAAAAGAATGACAATAAATACCACTAACCCTACAGCGCATACTAAAGTGCTGTCAAGTCACACTTATTAGGGCACTACCCCATGATATATGGTGGGCGATTCCCTCCTAATTTCAGAGCAAACACTGCTGTACACCTCAAAACAAAGAATATCATCGATAGTTTCACAACTAAAAAACAAAAAGAAACAGGCAACCTCACTTGTCTCACACGGCCGCTAGCCACCGACCACTTCTTCATGCTACTCCACAGAATACTTGAGCTAAAGGAGAATCCGCGTTTTTGTTCAAACTCCCACTAAAAGCTCACGCAAAAGAAACAACTCCAAAATGCGCGCTAACTTAGTTTGAATTTTCGATTACAATGTGAGAACAAGATCCAGCGGAGGAAGGCATGCTTTTGCAATAAAATACAGGTTCAGGGTTGTTAGAGCAGGGGCTATGTGGGCTAAGGTGGTCGGCGGAGTGGGCATTTCTATCTGTAGTTTCCTTAGAAACGTTTAGCAGCAATTTGTGAACGTAATGAGACTTGAAATCAATTTGGGAACGCGCATGCCTGCTTTCTGTGGCTTTCTGTTCTCTCCTGTTCTAAGCTTCGGATGTAGTCAGTTGCATATCCTTTACAGGACGTAGCAGTCAGCTTCAGTATTTTGGGGCTGTTTGTGATTTTAGGGCAAGTTTACGTTCTGTAGTTTGCCATCATTTTCTGAACTACAGGCACTCGCACCATTGTATGGAAGCCACGAGGCGGTGTGCTTCCAAATAGCCGGCAGCTTTGTTTCGAACGCGGTATGCCGGATTACCAATAGCATTCGTAACCCCTTAGCCACAGAGAAGGCTGGGGTACTTCGGATATGGAAGTACCTTTAAAAAGTTAGTTTGCTTGTATTTTCCATGACTTTGCAATCAACCCCAGCCTTTATTGATTATTTATTATAAACTGGACAATTTTAGTTCCGTAGTTTGTCATTTACGAAACAAAGCTGCGCGAGATTCGACAGCGGATCGCGTCGCGCTTGTTTCTTACGGAGGGTATGTGAGCTGGTCGTTCAGAAAGCAATGGCAAACTACTGAACGTAAAACTTGCCAAGACATTAACAACAGCTGAATAATGCTGCAATGTCCTGTAAAGGATATGCTTAAAAAAAAGTATGTCATTGCTGTCTGAACTGAAAACGTCTCATGCTACTGAAAGTAACGCAAACAAGTCTGCTTTCGAATCTCCCACAGCTGATTCCGAACTCTGGGCTCAGTGTGTCGAGGAGTTGTGAAACTGCGCCTCTCACTATCCCCCAAGCCACAGGGCCTGTAAGAAGTATCTTACTGTCTATGTATGTGTATGTGTGTTTATGTGTGTGTGTGTGTCTGTGTCTGTGTGTCTGTGCGTCTGTATCCGTGTGTGTGTGTGTGTGTGTGTGTCTATCTGTATGTGTGTCTGTCTGCATGTGTGTATGTGAGTGAGACTGTGTATAGTCATGCCTTTTTCTATCAGTCTGTATACTTTTCTGCCTCCTTATCTGCATGCGTACTACGTGCTGGCAATCATTAATGTCTGCTAGCCTTGTCCTCTGACCCCTACCCCCCCCCCCCCTTATCTGTTATTGCTAACACGTGAATGCAGGTCAGTGCGTCTAGTGTGTGTGAGGTAATCAGGATGTAAAGAGAACTCCCTCCTCCCAGCCCCTTTCCATTCTTGCAGTGTGATATGACCAGCCATGCTGCTGTAAACAAATGATAAATAAACGCAAACATCAGCGATTACATCCCCATCCCTCAGGCCAACCTTGAACATGCGCTTCTCTGTATGAAAATAAGAATTTCTCAGGCGCATGAATACAGTCTTTTGTCGTCAGTACTCAAAATGGAAATGTGAACTGGACCTATGGTAGGGGGGACTTGACTGTTGTGTGTCTGTGACATAGGCTGTCACATGGATTGTGGCATAGATTGTGACATAGATTGTGACATAGATTAACTGAGGCTGAATTACCTTGAATACGTATTACAACCTTTATCTAGATTTAATTTGCTTTGAGTTGAATTGAGTTAAGAACCGACAACAAAGCACCCGGGACGTTCCCATACGTGCTCCGTCCTCGTCTTCAACAGCCAGCGAAGAGTCCCAGATCTAATGGTACAAGTTGCAGTTTGATGTGTCCGTATGGTCTTTCCTTGGAGTACCGACTGTCGGCCAGATCATCTGGTCACTCCTTGCTGTACCAATCTCTCCAGTCCATTGTTATTTATCCGCTCTTACACTGTACACACATTATCCCAAATAGCACTGGTCACATCTGTTTTATCGTGTACCAGTTCCCCACCCAGAGGTACAGACGCAGCCAGTCTGTCCGCCTGCTCATTGGCCACCACACCAGCATGTGCTGGGGGGAAAGACCCAATGGATGCTGACTATCTTTGATTTTTCAATTGCAGCATGCCACTCCGTACGATGCATGTCTGTCTTCACTCTTCTCTTCCATGTTCTGTGAGTCCGTTACAATCAAGAGTTTGGGAAGGCACGATGCGATTTGGCAGTGGACTAGTAATTTAAGAGGACGCGATACGATAAAGATGTGTTGTTGTCACGATCTGTATGATTTAAAACTTAATACGAAATCAAGTCACCTGCCTTGCATTAGACCAGATCTCTACAAACAATTCTATGTTTTGCCCTGCTGCTATTCAGCTTCCCTAATGTTAGGAACGAGTGTTGAATTTAAGGGTTTCCCTATTTCCGATGCCATTTTGTTTTTTTATGGAGTATTATGTTTGTAGTTCGGCGTCTGTGGCGTAGGAGTAAACGCAATTCCCCAATTCCCTGACACACCGAGTCGACGGTTCGAGATCAGCCGCATATCGCTTAGTGTTGATTTCGATTGTAAGAGGCGTCGGTCGTTTAGAAAGCAATGGTATACTACTTAACGGAAAACTGTCTAGTAAATAACAAACAACCAATAAATGCTGGGGGTGATTGCAAACATGCAATGAACTTGTTATTAATTCGTTACATGTGATCACTGCATCCGACAGCTCCATTGGATATTTTCTTTACTCACATCCCTGTTTTTCATAAATAAATCCAGATGTATGTTTTTGGCGTGCATTGAAGTAGAAGAAAGAAGAAGAGAATAGGCAGCATTCAACCTGAAACTATAGTTGCTGCATCGGAGTTCCAATCTCTCACCACTAACGAAGTTATGACATATTTTTTGCCTCAATCATAACAGTTTCTCGTAATTTAGCTCTCTGTTGGCAATAGGTAAACTCATAAAGTTAATATTAATGTTAATACCCGTGCCCTGTGATGTAACATGCAACAGGTACCATGGTATTTGTATGTTAGTTTTGAAATTGTGAGAAAAACGCATAATTGAAGATGTGGCCGGGTTGCGTGCTTTCATACAAACAGTAATGTCTGTCATTGGGAGTTTTACGACGCTTGCAATTCCATTTGCGTTGAGCGACGTACCATAGGTTTTGTGCATGATATCTTACTATCAGTGCATTTAATTTGTAATTTTTTTGTATAATGCAAAACAGTTCGCTATACATGCATACATTGAACCTTTTCCCTGGGCTGTAGAAATGTCACTATCATCGCCTAAAATGGACATGTTTTTTATGCAGGGGAAATGTTTGGCTAAAAAGTATCTTGAACTATCGCGTATTTGCGAGGGAATCTTCTTGTTCACGTCTCTCGTAGATATACAGAATGTGTGATTGTCATGTAATCGTTTTCCATGAAAATGCTATGGGAGTCAAGTGACTGATATGTTTATTTTATGAGTTATAATCTCATACAAGAAGAAAGATAGAGCACCGAATATCCATCTGTATTGCTGGACGTAACCTTCACGTCGGCATTGTACAATTGTGGTGGATGGCTTGGCGAATATCTTTTATGCAGGGAATTGCTAAGTGCTGTCTTAATGATTGCCTGAATGCTAATATGTTCCTGAAGTTAGTGCACTCGAGCTTGCAGTAGTTAAATGGGCGAATAACGTTCTAAACCCCTCTGCGCCTGAGAGTCAGAGTGGGAATGGGCAATATGTTATTGTGTTCTAGATTGTGATGTTGGATCAATATCCAGAGATGGGCCCTGCCTTATTTTATGGAAATGATTATAAGTTTCACATTTGTGTTTGTTTCCCACGTGAATGTGTTTATTAATTGTTGCCAGACTGGGAGAGGAAAAAGGTAAGGGCGAATGAGTTTATGAGTGTAGATGATGGGGAAAGACATTTGCGCACCGGAGTGCCAAACAAAGAAAATGTTAACCGGTCTGGTCATTGGCCATTTGCCATTCGTCAGTTGACATTTTCATATTGCAGTTTGCGGTTATAGAAGAGAGATGATGTGGTTGTCTCAAGATGTCCATGCCTCATTATGTGTTGGTCATTGTGGACATTTTGTCTTGTAGTACTCATATTGTCTTATTGTGACATTTTGTCTTGTCATAACGTCCCAGTGTCCATCACGACTGGAGGTTGAGCATTAAGAAGATACCACACACTACATCAGAGTGGATTAAAACTCCAACCAGAGAAGAGGGATGAGCGAATGGAAAATACTCTCCTATCTCCTCCTCCTTGTAATCTTTCTGTATGTTTGTTGACATTGTTTGTACAACGACATTTAGTTTTCATTGAATTGTTTATCGATTGTTGATTGCTTCGTTTCGTAGTACCAGAGAGAGCAGAGTGGTGAATTTACCTAATAGATTCTGGACTCATGGTCAAATGTTTACTGCCGATTGAACACCGAACTTCAAGATCAACCAGCAGTTTCTAGAAGCCAAAGCACAATTCCTGTTTGACCAACATATAGCAGTATGGATTTGCCGATTGACTTTAATCCCTGTTGGACAAACATACAGCAGTATGTATCCTCCGACTGCCTTGTGGACTCCCAGTTTCATTTGCAGGAATTATTACTCTTCGGTACCATTCATGTGCAGGCAGGTTCGACACCAAGTCGTATGTACAACCACCATCTGGAAGAAGCTATGATATTACACAACATGTGAACACCTAGAACAGGGGTGGCCAACCTTTTCAGCAGGCGGGCCAAATTTCGGAAATAATATTTCCTGCCGGGCCACGCACCTAATTTTTTTTTTATTGTTGTTATTAATTAAAGTAAATAAGCAAGCGTGCTACAACTTCGACCACATAGTCGCTTCCCGGTAGGTGAGATCGTGCTCAAACGCTTGCCTGGTTTAATGTAAACCAAAAAAATATATCTTGTTAATTAATTTACCTTTCCCTTGTAGATGAGTATTATTATTAACGTCATTTAGGTGGCTAGTTATATCGACCAGAAATTCAAAGTCGCAAACCCACTCTTTGTCTTCAAACTCTGGGATACTTTTCGACTTGCTTGCAAAGAATGATTGTATTTCGAGTTGCAAATCAAACAATCTTTTCAACAATTTGGCACGGGTCAGCCATCTTACTTCTGCATAAAATGTAACGTCATGATAATCTGAGTCCAAAGAATAGAAATTCTTGGAACTGACGGTGACTCAACCCGTTCGACTTCATAAAGATCACTATTTTGACGACTACTTTCACGACATGGTCCATTTTGAGGGGCTTCGAAAATAAATTCTCCTGATGATTAATGCAATGAAAATTTAGCATTGAAGTGTTACCTACTTTGGAGGCCTAATTTTCAATCAATTTTACTAAACCTTCGGGTTTCCCAACCATTGCTGGGGCACCATCCGTTGTTAAGCCCGATAAGTTGTTAAGTTGTAAAAAAAACAAAACAATTCAATGTCGATGTAACTACTTCTAACAAATCTCGTAACTTAGTAGTGTCCTTAGGTAGATACAGCGCCGCTAATTCTTCTGTCTTTTTAAAATGGATGTCAACTATTATGCTGTTATCAGACAGACTGTGGGATCAACACCTTGTGCCACATTTATTGAAAGATAGAAGATCAAGTGGTTTGCCATGTTGTTAGAATGCAACACCAACAACTACCATCACTGACCCTACATCAAAGATCATCTGCGACGAGACCAAGAGGACGTCCAAGAAGAAAATGGATTGACGACATCAAAGACATTTTAAAGCCACACGGAATGACACTATCCAGTGCCGCTCACCGGGCTCTGGAACGCAAATTATTCATCCCCACGACGTTTGATGGCAGAAGTGGAAGAAGATGATGATGATCAACACCCACGATAAAAATTTCCAGTTGTGCAGTATCTGCCATATCTGTGCTTTCATCCACTGCTAGAGCATAAAATATAAACTCGGATGCTCGACTTTTCAAATTATCTTCAATATATTTTCCAATGTCGTCCACACGCCTAGTAATAGCCTAACGAGACAGACTTATTTTTTTGAGAAATCCTTCTTCTTTTCTGAAACAGAGTTTCAACGACGCTCTCCAAACATCCCTTAACCATTTCACCATCTGAATATTGCTTCGTTGTTTTTTTTTAAATAACACATAACTAGCTTTTAAATAGCATGTTTACTCTGAACCGGCTCTAGTAATTATTCTTTGTTGTGCAGAAATATTTTTTTTTGTAAAGTCATTTACTTGGTCTTGTCGAAATTGCCCTTTGTACTTATAAAACGTATTTGCATGTTTAATCTCGTAGTGCCGTTTGATGTTATTCTCTTTCAACACAGAAACAGGTTCGTTGGATATCAAGCATATGAGCTTTGTTTTAATTTCCACGAAAAATAGTATATAGTCCACCTGTCTTGAATACTTCTTAATTCTTCTGTGATTCTTCTCTTCTTTGGTCCAACGTCTTTACTAGCTGACGCCATGGTTATGTAATACCTCAAATACACATAATGAATATTCACACAACAAAAACCAACATCAAACTAATATTAATAATCTATATTAATCATACCTTTCTCGCTGATGTTCTCAGCCAATATCCAACCAATATTATTTCTTCCTTCAACAACATCCACTCAGAGAAATATCAAGAACAGAGAGTTTATATCTTATACCACAAGGTCTTTTAAAAAACTAAACCACCTACAGTTTATGGCCCATAAAATTCCCTTTACGAGTGTTCATGTTTAAGTCACTGGAGTAGAACTAGCCAGGTTAATAAGTTCCCAAGGTGCACATATTCATTCTGCTAAATGTTCCGGATTTGGGAGTATCCAGTGAAACATTCCTCAAGCGGTGAAATATACCTGACAATAAATTTCCTCAGAAGTTATGAACATCCACAGGGCAGATTAACTTCAGGAGTTATAAATGGCCATAGTTCAGATAAAGTTCAGACGTTATAAATATCCACAGGGCTGGTAAACTTCAAGAGTTATAAATATCCAAAGGGCATATAAACTTCAGGAGTTATACACATCTATAGGGCAGATAAACTTCAAGAGTCATAAATATCCATAATGATACCAGTCAAGGATGGAAATTATCCATACATGATAAACGACGGGCAGTAATAAGTTTCAGGGGGTGAAAAATATCCACGATAATGCCGTTCACACAACATGATTTTCTTGGCATCTGTAAAGAAGGTAGTTTGCCATTGCTTTCCTTCCTAGCAGTGACCATACTGGTCAGTGACCGTAGCCATTGTCTCCTCAAAATAGAGATCCTCTGCCTACCGTCGTGAAGGTGGAGACCATAACCTACAACTATCTGTTGGCTGCTCTCCATCTTCATCCACCACCTGCACCCATGGCTTCACGTAACCCTGATCGGGGGGCTAAACGGGTACTCCACCTTGCCCAAGGGTGTCCCGTAGGCTAGCGGAGGGAAGGAGGCGCCTTACTTCTCCTTTGATAGGGGATACCCCTACCCCTTCAAGAAACAAATGAAGATCGTAAATTGATTAGAGAAATTAGACGTAGACAGTCAAAATTTTTTGGGCATGTTATGAGAAGAAATGGATTGGAGAATTTGGTGACAACTGTAAGATCGAGGGGAACAGACCAAGAAGCAAGTACCTGGATGGCTTGGCCTTGTGGCATGGTCGAGACAGAAACACGGAGCTGATCCACGACTCTCGTTATCGAGTGAGATGGCAAAACATGACCGCCCACGCTTACCGGCATGGCACATGATGGATGGAATGCCGTTCAGGTTTTCAAAATGTCCTCATAGGTAAAGTTCAGGTTTTAAAAATGTCCAAGTGGAAACAATCCATGTTTTGTAAATGTCCATCTGGATAACTGCCAGGTTTCGACAATGTTCATAACCCTTCTCCTGAATTTAACAACTAGCCATGAAGGGAGGACTCAGCTGGTGTATTTACTTGAGTAGTAGGTACATTGGTGTTGGCCAGGCCATCCTCTTATATACATTGATCATTCACTCCATAGACTTCTGTAATGTTGAGGTTGTCGTAAACTTGGAGAGCAAATAATATTAAGGAAATTCCGCTCTTACAGCAATATAAAGGCGAATCCTTTTCATCATATGCCGATGAATCAGCCACTCCAAATGAGAACTAGAGCATTTGTACTATGCTTCAGGTTCGGCCAAGGCACAGTCCACCATCCTGGAGTCCAAAGAACCCCACTGTATGCAATACGGAAAATACAGCTGGTCGCTAGAAAAGCATTTCTCAGACCCCTTACAAATCTCAATGTTAAAACCTTAAAAACTTCTCAATTCAATCCACACACTCGATTTCTTTTCATGTACCTATCCTAGGCGCACTTTTAGCACGAAACATGACAGCTTGATGGGGATGGTGTATCGGAAAGGGCCGGGCTGGGGAAAGAGGTGTGTGGGGAGGGGGGAGCAGTAGTGTTGCTATCTCCCGTCTTCTTGTCACCAACCAGATGGTCGTGTGGACGCAGTTTCCATCTCCTGTCAACTTCAAACGAAACGTACCGGCGGCTTAAGGTTGTGGTTAGAAAATTGGGCTTGGCCTCGAATTAATATTGTGACCTCTGAATACACAGTTTAATAGGGAATCCAAGTGTCGATGATAGGCAGACAATATTTGAAATATGTCACAACGACTCGTGATGTAATGTTCTTTTGGTGATATGTACAATAAAGTTAACATTTATGTTCATTTGACCTAGCTCCGCGGGCCGCAACATGACCCCCGGCGGGCCACATGTGGCTCGCGGGCCTCGTGTTGGCCACCCCTGATCTAGAACACTTTATGTCAGTCCTACACCAGACTGTTATATCACACAAGAGCGTAGCTAACACAGCATGATCATAAACGGTTTGATAACAGCCTCCTGTCCATCGTCTACAACTATTCATGTCGGGAGAATTCCAGTGTCTACTATATAACTCACTGGTGGGCCTTGGCCGTGGGACCCTTGAATACTACCGGCTCCACTATTTTCGTGTTGAAATGTTCAGATCCATTAACTTGAGCAAAGGGACTTCTTCGTTATTATTTAATGATCGTGGCGATTTACATTGTGAGTTCCCAATTGTTATGACCTGTTACAAAGAAAGCTGCCATGCCTCAACCCCATCAAGCCAGTTGATACCAGGATAGGTATCCCCATATGATCAATTGCCAAATTACTACCATCATGCCCTAGAAGACGAACAGGATGTTATTTATACAAAGGGGCTGATTACAACATCAAGTTCATTATCCCATAAACCTAAGTGGTAGGGAATCTCATGCTATTTACGTTTGGTTCATGCAGAATATTATTAACATTTCAAAGGAACTTATTTAATTCAGCACAATATCAGCTGTGGATTAGGTGAATACATTCTTTCTTCGGATTTATCAGATTGTTTGTCATCTGTTTAAGAGGGAGAAAGACCTTCCAACATATACCCGATAGAAAGGAGGATAATGATTTTAGTTACATTGTCTTGTCTATTTGTGTACATGTAATGTTTGTTATTTGTACGTGACTTTTGTGGACATGGTCAACTATATGTTTGTTTGGGGGAATGAATATTTTTCCTGATATTGTTACTGAGTTTTTCAGGTCGATGATGTAGGAAATGGTTGTTTGTTTTTCTTTGGGAATCCTGTAATGGATGACATATTTTTGTTCTCATCGATGGTGAGGATTTGTGTATTTGTCATATTCAGTTGAGTACCTGATATCATATTGCATATCATAGAGTTCCCCCCCCCCCCCACCAGAACCCTATTCGTCACAATACATAGTGTATGTTTAACCAACGTTTTGAATCAATTTATTGTGATTATTGGGTCACCAGTGGTTGTTCTATACATATACATATAAGTTATATAATACAGTTGTCATATGACCCTGTTTATAAAACTGATAGAGATCGCCAGTGAGGCTGGATCCTTACGCGTGGACAACTTCCTTATTTTAGAGTGAGCAGATGCCTTTGTTGTCAGTAATACAATTTCCAGGATCTCTCCGCCTTCTATATGAGGCTCTTTCTTCATATAATTAGTGTGTGACTTAAACAATGTTCTGTCTAATTCCTCACTAGGCGGCTCAGAGTCTTTTTTTTTTATGGGGGGGGGGGGGGAGGCTTCCTTAAGAATGCTGATTGGGAAGCAGAACCCATCCCACCCGGGATACCCCTAGCGAAACAAGTCATACTTCCCCTTATTTATTTTAACACCTCACAGATTAAATCCAGAAATTAGGCCTTGACTATAATAAATTTTTGCGTATATTATGGGGAGAAATAAACAAGAAACTTTAATGACAACTGGCAAAATTGATGGGAAACGGGCAAAGGAAGGCAAAGAGATAAATACTCGGATGGCTTGGTCACATAGCATAATCGAGATAAGAACACAGAGCTGATCCACGACTATAAATATCGAGACAAGAACACAGACCTGAGCCACGACTATGAATATCATGTCAGATGACGAACCATAACCGCACACGCTTACCGGCATGACACTTGTGGATGAGATTCAAATACCCAATGTCAGGCGTGGCGTGAAGAGGGGTTCTTTACTTAATCACATCCACACCGTCATAATTTCTACATTCGAATCATCATCAAGTGCCTTGTCGCCTGGCGTGGGCGATCATGCTTCTCCCCCAAATTGAATTGCGATCTCCGACAGCATGGATCAATTAATATATTGACTACCTGCTGTGCCATGAGACATGACTGTCAATACATTTCTCACCCTGTCTTCCTCTCTCTCTCTCTCTCTCTCTCTCTCTCTCTCTCTCTCTCTCTCTCTCTCTCTCTCTCTCTCTGTCTCTCTTGTTGTCACATGTTCCAGTTTTTGTCTTCTCATAATGTGACCCAAAAATGATGACTGCTTCTTTCTGATATTTGTGATAAGTTGTCTTTGCGACTTAGCTTCCCTCAAATTGTCCAAATTGCTCATTTTGGCTGTCCAATTAATTTTCAGCATTCTTCTATAAAACCATATCGAAAGGCTTCCATGGATGCTTTCACCTGTTTACTAATATATACTTTGTGTATCTACCATATTTATACATATGTTGTCGATGCCGCTTGAGTCAATAACTTGAAGCAATGAACTTTCAGGCAAGGAAATACTTCCGGTGCGCTTCCGGTTCGCTGAGATGAACTCTCATTTTTTCAGGATACACATTTGATATGCATCGAAATCGGCACACAACGTGCCATCAAATGTCTGTCCGTCATGTCCAGATTATATCCAGTGGCGATCGGATGGCATCATCAGCGTCCCTCAGCGAACTCTGGGCATCAAATATTCATAAAGCTGCTTGATCGCGCGGTCACTCTAAAGCCATTTCCTACCCTCCGATGATGAGACAGCGGACCCTTGGACCTGGCTGTAATATTTTCCGTGAAACAAACAGCAAGTGCAATCTTTGGGACAAGTTTATCTGTGGGCCCGGACTGCAATTTAGTTAATTCCTGTGTTTGGGCAGTTCTGAGAGGTGCAGTAGATAGTACGCATTTGTTCATAGTCAGGACAGAGACTGTAGTAGCAGATGACGTGGTCACTCTTCCGAATGACTGATCGAAGTGTGTGTGTGTGTGTGTGTGTGTGTGTGTGTGTGTGTGTATGTGTGTGTGTGTGAGAGAGAGAGATTACACTAATCATCATTATCATCTGCTGTGGCGTAGGCGTTCATCTCTCTCCACATATCTCGGTATCTGTTGTTCTGGATAAACTCTGCTGATGATATTCCTCCATACCACGGCAATTACTAATAACTATGTATTTTTAGACTTTCGTCACAAACGACGTGTTATGTACAAAGGCTACCAAAGTCGCGAGAGTCACAGTGGCCACATCTTTTAACCGTGATATTTTCTAATAAGGAATACATTGTTACACCGCCCACAGAATAATCTTCAGGCCCGCACAGGGAACCCGAACCTGTCTGCAACTCTAGCCCCACTGGCTGATAACATCGGCCTTGAGTATTACAACGACCCCGCTGTTAATATTTCCAAAGCATACAATATCTGCTCTGAGTATTTCCTTGTGTTGTCTTTGCCGAGATAAAGTTTCCCAAATTTGCTTCAACTCTGCAGCAATGCATAGACTGTCTTTATTAGCCCCTGGTCAAGAAGGTGAATCTTGAAGAGTGATAACTGCACGGAGATATATTTTGAAAAGAAACCTGACCGTGTTCCCGGTGGATTCAGTTATGTTGGCAATGCACAAAGACAATGATTGTTTGGCGGGTTTGGTGGAGATATGCCCGTGAATTCTACATTATTTCTAACCGTTATTCTGCTGAGGGTCCGTTAGGAATTTAGATGTTGGGTTGGAATGATTCATTGGATTCGCCGAATGCCTCCATCGCAAAAGTGAAACTGTTCAAGCCCTGTTTTCAATTTACGTGACGTGTTCATGGCTGATTTTCTGGCTGGATTTGTCTACGTGATGGGGCAGCCGGCCCTATGCAGTAACACACAGGCGAATGGCAAACTACCGAACGTAAAATTGTCTAGTAACTCTACCCAGAAACGGGGTTGATTGTAACGTCCTGCAATGGACATGCAATCTTTTCTTTTATACACCTTGGGTATACACTTTATACACTTTGAGTATCCACTTTATACACCTTGAGTATCCACTTTATACACCTTGAGTATCCACTTTATACACCTTGAGTATCCACTTTATATACCTTGAGTATAAACATTATACACCTTGCCTTTACACTTTATACACCTTGAGTATACACTTTATACTCATTGAATATACACATTAAACACCTTCAGTATACACGTTATACACCTTGAGTTTACACGTTATACACACTGAATATACACATTGAGTACCCACTTTATACACCTTAGGTATACATTTTACACACCTTGAGTATACACTTTATACACCTTAAGTATACACTTTATACACCTTGAGTATACACTTTACACACCTTGAGTATACACTTTATTTATACACCTCGTTAGTGTAGTTGATAGAGAGGTACACTCATAATGCTATGCACGCGGTGGGAGAAAGATTGGAGGCATGCGATCGTCGTCCGCCAACGGAATAAAATACTAGCTACCTAATCCCTATTTAAGGCCTACCAGTGCGATGACCCTTGACCATGTCACATGACAGACCCTGGCACCTGTTTCTGGGTATGATTTTTACACACCTGGACGTTACGCTGACAGTGGCATGAACGCGGTCGGACAGGGTTCGATGCCTGCTCTCGGCGTTAACTACGGGAGTAAATGAGTGCACACATTTCCCTCCGTAAACTCATGCCTGCAAAATGTGGTGGTTCTAACACTGCATGTACACACCTCGGCAGATCGGTGCCAATGCCAGATATATACACCATGATCTGGGCATTCTATTCATATTATATTCTGTGCAGGCGACCTCCGTTCCCGTGCGAGCGACCTTCCCATGTCGACCCATCCTAAAACTGGGACCAGGAAATGGCTTGGGAAGTAAATGCGACCAGCGTTATATTGACCAAATCACCCTCGAGTGCCCATTGGTCTATACATAATAATGAGTCTTGCCCGCGTGCCCAGTATGCCTTAAGAAATAAAATCATCGAGGTGTGTGTAACTCCTGCGAACAAGTCAGAGATTCTAAACACAAACACCGCCTACATACCTTACAACGAACTCGTGGTATGGTATCCAACTCGAGTGCTGGAGGTCCCGGGTTCAAGCCCCTGTGAGAGCCGTGATTTTTTTTTTTTCACGTGGACTTCTAGTAACAAAATTTCCCCTGGTCTCTGGGTAGAGAGATCGGACGCCCGTGTGTATTGTTGCGCACGTAAAAAATACCTTGGCAGTTAGAAATCAAAAAAGAGTAGCCTAACGGCGCTGCCCGGTCAAAATTTCGAGTTAAAAATCTACCCAAAGTATTTTCAGGATCCTCGCCGGTGCTACGGAGTTCGTGCACTGAGATGAGTTTCTCCAGACTCAGGTTTGATTTAGGAGGAGAACGGAGCACTTATGGGTTACAGCCGTGATGTTGATCTATCGATTAAACTAAACTAAAACATACAAACATTCGTAAACTGAACGCTTTCCAGCGATCTAACGTATTCTTTACTTAGAAACTCACTAGGCGTTCCTTGGCTGCCACATGCATGGCATGAAATTATCACTTAAGGTCTAATCAGTTATTAACAACCACTAAAATGTAGACTTCTTGTCCCAAGCTTGGGGACGTGAATTACAAGTACTTCAGAAGTCGGAATGGGGTCGTCTGATGGCGAGGGACACTGGTAATGGGAAAATCTCATCTACGCGCCAAAATCTGTCCAGTACACTAGAAGTTCCGCCTCTGTGGCGAAGGTTTTTCGAATGCAATTCATTATCCCGCATACCGCGTTCGAAACACAGCTGCGGGAGATTTGAAAGCAGACCGCCTTGTGTTGGTTTCCATACAAAGGTATTAATGCCGGTCGTTCAGAAAGCAATGGCAAACTACTGAACATAAAGTTGCTAAGAAATCACAAACAGTCAAAAAATTCTGGGGTTGACTGCGACGTCCTGTAAAGGATATATAACTAACTTACGCTAGAAGTAGTACCTCCTGTGTGGACTACGCTTGAGTTCTTCTTCTTCTTCTTCTTCTTCTTCTTCTTCTTCTTCTTCTTCTTCTTCTTCTTCTTCTTCTTCTTCTTCTTCTTCTTCTTCTTCTTCTTCTGTGTTCATCCAGAGTGTTTTTTTTCCGGACGTAATTGCGTTGTGACTGTTTACAGCAGAGCTGAGATACTTTCGCCTTTAGGCCGACACATCCGACTTCTGCGGGCATTTGTTGACCGGGTTAATCTTCCCGGGTAGGCTTGAGTTCAAAGCATGCCAACGAATTTAGAAAAAAAAAAAAGAATAATAATCACGAACATTATCTTAAAGGACAGTGGTTTTGTTCTAAGTGTATACAATGGGCGTGAATGTCCCCCAACCAACTCACATCAAGCCGACATTTTTGTTGCTAATCCTGCAGTCACTCCCTTGTCGGCCTTATCCATAATGATTCTAGACAGGTGTTGGCACTTGGTTTGCTACATGGTGCAGTTGACTGGGAGGTGTGGAGAGGCAATGTCTCCTTATAAGTTCGAAATGCGTGAGATGATGATGGTTATGGTGGTGGTGATGATGATGATTTTGATGATAATGTTGCTGACGATGATAATGATGATGACTATAATGAAATATTGATTAGTTACAATAATAGATTCTGAAAAGTAAACGAAAATGTAAAAAAAAAAAAAAAAAAAAAAAAAGCAATTCCTTGTTATGATTCCTCCCGTCTGTCCTAATTTATCAATTTATTCTTCGAAATATGTCGATGATTTCATAAAACATGTATTCTCTTTCGCATTACTAACAAAAAACAGACACAAATAATGAAACAAGAAACGGCTTGTTTCGGCTTCAGAAATGACAAGGAAGAAAATATATTCAGCTAATAAATTCAGCTCCTTAGCCGAACCATCATTCGACACTTAGCATAGATATAGATAAAAAACTATCTGAGAATATAATGTCAGCTGCTTAAATTAAGGATTTCTCTTTCTTGTCTCTTGTGTGATTACGGATGCATGGCTATTATTTTCCGAGGGGGATTATTTTCATGACATCGCAGGCTCACTTTATGAGATGAATAACAAGATCACGTGATTGACATCCTGGCGAAGTATGGAGGGAATTACCGGAATGTAAATGTTATTGGATGCGTAATGACTGAATTAGCAGACGACATTAGGAAACTTGATGATTAAGATGAAATTATTTGTATTTTTAGCGGGAATGTAAAGTGTGGACGTTCCATTTCAAATCACATGGAATTGGAGAAGGATGAGAAACTCATGAGGCCATTATCTTCTTATGGTAGCTGGATTGTAGTTGATATCGGTGATCATAACTTGACCCTCTTCTCTGTCATTGTATATGTTGATGAAGGTGTGTTGTCAAACTTAAATATTTTGGTTATAAAAAAGCTGATGGCGATTTGGAAGCAGAACGCCTTGCGCTGATGTTTTCATACAATGGTATGAGCGTCGGTAGTTTAGAAAGCAATGGCAAACTACTAAACGTAAACCTGCCAGGAAATCACAAACAGCCCCCCCCCCCCCCGAAAAAAATGCTGAGGTTCACTGCGACGTCATGTGAAGGATGTGTAAGTAACTTTTATATAAATAGCCACAGCGACTAGGACAGAACTCTGGGGGAGTGTATGGCTTCTGGGAGAAGAGGCCGCTGTCGACTTGTATGAAGATGGATGCATGGTATTATAAACATTCACGAATTGGTATCTGCGCTGAATCATCATCCAGTGCCTTGCCGGCTGGCGTAGACAATTATGCCGCTTCACAAATTGCGATCTTCGACGTCATGGATCAATTCGTGTGTTGACTCCCTTCCGTGCCATGACACAAGACTGTAAGGAATCTTATCACGCTGTCTTCCTCTATCTCTCTTTCCGCAAATCTTTCCGGTTGTTACAACATGTTCCAGTTTTTGTCTTCTCTTAACGTGCCAAAAACGATGATTTCTTCTTTGAGATAAATTGTCTTTGCGACTCAGCTTCCATTTAAACGTCCTGAATGGTGGGATTAAAATGGCATGACAATATCACTAGTCTGGAGCTCATGCAGAGAACCAAACAAACTCCCGTGAATCAAGAAGTGAGGAAACCACGCTGGCGCTGAATAAGACTCACGCTGAGAACACCTGAGGACAGTATAACTAGACACTCTCGGACCTAAAACTAGCAGGGCAAACGAAATAGTGGGAGACGTCAAACACACAGACAAGAGAATGACAAACAGAGATGAATAAACTTGGGAAGACATGGCGAGAACTGCAGGTAAAACAACAAAAGATAGGGCGATTTGGCATGGATTAGTTGAAGCCTTTGCCCCAATTGGGCGATAAACGGCTGAAAGAGAAGCCCTTTGGAGCTATGATCATGTTTGGTTGGATTCTGCAGCTAACATTTTCTATGGGTAGACAGTCTAGCACCAACCCTTCCTTGTCGCTCTTACGACATGCATGGTAGACTACAGTATGACTATTCTGTGCTTTAAACTAAAGTTCTTTGAATCAACTGGAAAAATTGAAGGGAAAAGAACAAGGTGGAGGTAGATAATTAAATATCTGGATGGCTTGACCACTTGGCATGGTCGGAATACGGACACAGAGCTGATCCAAGACTCTGGGGATCGTGTAAGATGGCGAAATATAACCCCCACGCTTACCGGCATGCCACATGATGATGATGATGATGATGATGATGATGATGATGATGATGATGATGATGATGATGATGATGATGATGATGATGATGATGATGATTCTGTGCTTTCCTAACTGGTCATGGTCGCACACGAGGCGTCATTTGTCTACTCTTCCTTGGGTCCCGAGTGTAGCACCCTCACCCCAGCCTTGTAGTTTCTCATAATCAGAGAAATAAAATTAGTCAACCAGACGAACACCTCAAGATAATTCTAGCTGACTTTTGTCTTCGGAGAATTTCCAGATTTCACCTTTTTAAAGTTTCTATCAGTTGGAATTAAGGAGATACAAGTTGGATTTTCAGTTTCACCCCCTTTCAACAAAGAGTGTTTATACTGCTTTGGAAAATTAAAGACACTGCGATCTAAATTCCCGAGTAATTTAATCTTTTCCCCGGGGAAATGTGTGGGTTGCGCTTGTTTTTAACCTCTCTCCTTATCTGCGTGTAGATCTGGCTTCAAGGCGCGGTATCTACGTTTGTAAAATGTTTGCCTATTTCCCGTAATGTTTCCATTTCGTTACGCGGGCAAATCACGCCATAAAAATGCGTGCAATGGGAATGGAAAGTTAAAAAACGGTGGACGAAGAGATATTAACATACGCATATGAATCGATATCAGGGAGAGGTTGGATGCTGCATTCTTTGGAAGACTGAGTTTAACTCGTAAGTCCAGTGCTTTGGTGGTCAGTTCGGCTGAGCTCCAGCAGGGGTTTGTGGCTATCGTAGTGAGGTTGGTGTAGTGACTTTTCTCACCACCCAGTTCCAAAGTCCAGGACTGTCGCAGAGCTCTCCTACCCCTCTTCATTGTCAGAAATCAGCGGGGTTTGCAAGGCTGTTTCTGATTGCTAATGAAGGCTTGCGGCCGTAACATCCTTTGTTTCTTAAAATGTATTTTGTAACACGCTCTGAACAATGTTGGCATGAAGGATGCTCCAACGAGCCATAATTTTCTCTGTGGCGAAAATGTTGGGGACGGAATTCGTAATCCTGTATACCGCGTTCGAAACAGCTGTGGGCGATTTGGCGACAGAACGCATAGCTTTGGTTTTCATGCAATTGTATGAGTGCCTGTCATTCAGAACTACTCAATGTAAATTTGCCAAGAAATCACAAACAGCAGCCTTAAAATGCTGGTGTTGATTGTGACGTCCTGTGAAGTATATGCAACTAACTTACTGTGGCAAATTCTGGGCAGTCTTGTGGGATGTGCCTCGAGCGTTTGACACGAAGAAAAGAGACAGTATGGGTGAGTTAAAGTGCCTGACGTGATACAAAGAGACATTATCAGCAAAACAGCTGAAATAATACACCAGTACAGAAAGATTACATGCACATAAATAACATTACTTTCGTTCGTAAAGATCAAGAACCGTGCTAGCTGAAGAACGAATGTCAATCTAGAGAATCTGATAGTAATACGTGTTCTCAATGCTGAGTACTGATGGAGTGATTATAGCATGGTGATAATGTTTCAATGAGAGAATCTGTTTGAAACCACCTGTCTGGCAGGCAAAATACAAAGGGGGGAGTGAAATAAGAGCACGTAACAACGACTGTTACATAGAGAAGTGCAGTTACGGCAGAAAGAAATAACATAACGACGGATAGAACAAAGCTACCACTAATTGTTATTGCTCTTGATCACCATCTCTTCTTCTTCTTCTTCTTCTTCTTCTTCTTCTTCTTCTTCTTCTTCTTCTTCTTCTTCTTCTTCTTCTTCTTCTTCTTCTTCTTCTTCGTCTCACAGAATTACACTACCTCTACTACTACTACTACTACTACTACTACTACTACTACTACTCCTACTACTCCTACTACTACTACTACTACTACTACTACTACTACTACTACTACTACTACTACTACTACTACTACTACTACTACTACTACTACTACTATATCTCATGCTACTGCTACCACTCTTCTTCTTCTTCTTCTTCTTCTTCTTCTTCTACTACTACTACTACTACTACTACTACTACTACTACTACTACTACTACTACTACTACTACTACTACTACTACTACTACTACTACTACTACTACTACTACTACTACTGCTGCTGCTACTATTACTACTATTACTATAACTACATCTACTACTACTACTAAAACTACTGCTACCACCACATTTACTACTACTACTACTACTACTACTACTATTACTACTACTACTACTGCTGCTGCTACTATTACTACTATTACTATAACTACATCTACTACTACTACTACTGCTGCTGCTGCTGCTGCTGCTGCTGCTATTACTATAAATACAAATAATAATACTTCTTCTTGTTATTCTATTTCTCATCTACCTCCACATTTCTACTTCTTCCTCTGATTATTCTTCTTCTTCTTTATCATTACCTCCTTTTTCATGCTTTCCTGTAGGACAGTGGCTGCGTTCTGTCTAAAGCGAAAGTGCAATATTTTCATGTCGTCGACCGAGTCATCTGACTTGATTTCAGCATTTACTGGCCGGTGTGTCTCCCACAAGTACATCTAAAGATATTTCTCAGCCTCTATAGGTGACGATGTTTTTGCCAACTCCAACTCCAACTTAAATCTGTATAATAATAATAACAATAATAATAATAATGATGAAAAACATACTGACCTATAAAAAGATATCAATTGAAACGAGAAAAAGAGTGTTGATGTGCTACATAAAACATGTACTTTTATATGGATGTGAAGCGTGGACAATGAGCAGACAAGCTGAAAAACATCTGATGGCTATGGAAGCGTTGTTCCTGAGGAAAACGCAAAGAATATCATGGACAGACAGAAAAACCAATGAATTAGTCCTAGAAGAAACAAATGATGATCGTAAACTGATTAGAGACATTAGACGTAGACAGTCACAATTTTTTGGGCATGTTATGTGAAGAAATGAATTGGAGAACTTGGTGACAAGTGGCAAGATCGAAGGGAAGAGACCAAGGGGAAGACCAAGAAGTAAATACCTGGATGGCTTGGCCACGTGGCATGGTAGAGACATACAGCCGATCCACATTATGGATGGATGGAATAATAATAATAATAATAATAATAATAATAATAATAATAATAATAATAATAATAATAATAATAATAATTTGTCCCGAAGCAATTTACTGCTCTGGGTCCGTGATATAGTAGCATCATCACATTTTATAGGACTAAATGCATGGAGGAATCGGTGGCTTGTATTTTTCTCACTTTCGCAGGCGATGAGTCCAAGCATCGAACCGGGTCCAATCGTGCTTATGACATCACCAGCGTAGTTGGCTATCAACTACACTAGAACTCCTGAACATCCTGAAAAGCCCATACAGAACAGCCCAGCGCTGTCTGGTCTGCCTCAAGCGAAATACGGGGCCACACGGGTGCAGTTCACTGCATGCACGGACGAGCCCCCTAATGCAGAATTGACAGAGATCAGCATGGCCGAATGGGTAAGAGCGCTCGTTCTTAAACATCCGGTGTGCTTATGCCAAGGTAGGAGGTTTAATCTGAACACCGGACAGTTGGACTAAAATGATGTCTTGTTCTGAGCTTACTCAAGGAATCATCCCTCTCTGATAATGCTGTTCAGTCTTACATGACCTACAACAGGTTTTCAGTTCACTATTAACTTTGACGACATGGGTTAGACAGAAGCAGTATCAGGTCAGACAATAAAACCTGGCAATAGAAATAAAGAACTGTGAAATACAACAAAAACAAGTGCATTTAAATACCTATTGTCAGAATTCACTTCAGATGAGAGAATTGATTGAATAATCAATATACGCCGGTATATGTATATCAGGTATATGACAACTAGTTGTAGTTCTGGCTCATAGAAAGATACATCGCAACTATTAAAGTAAATCTCTGAAGAATTTTTTTTTTGGGGGGAGGGGGGGGGGCGGCGGGGGGGGGCAAACATTATGCTGCACATGTCAAGCATGGGAGCTTACTGCAATTAATGAGCACAAAATCATAATAACAGAGATGAAATGTCTGAGAAGAGCTTCGTGAATAACTGTGAGAAATAAAATTAGAAATGAGGAAATTAGACGAAGGATAAGTCTGAAACCGGTTATGCGATTCATTAAATATCAACTGTATGCAAAGTAAATGATGATAAAGAACAATTGATTTAATGGTTTGGCCACCTTACGTGAATGCCCTGGTACCATCTACCACAAAGAGCCACTTTGAAGGCATATTATGGATATAGAACACGTGGAAGCCGGCATAAAAGGTGGAATTTCAAGAACAACTTGGATAAATGATGACCAACTTACCAAGCGCATAGGGAAGTGCGCACAACACATCCTTAATTCGTTCCTTGCACTTCACATAGATAAATGGAGGAAGACAAGAAGATGACGAAGTTTAAGATCTTTGACAACTTTGATACGTTTTCGTAACTTCCATAGGTGGGAAACATTGACCGCGAGTTTAACAGCACATAGATTAAATTACAGTTTGCATCCAAGAATATCACTATCATTACATGTAAGAATGAGAGTGCTGAAGTGCTATATAGAACCTGTTTTGCAGTATGACAGTGAATCTTGGAATGTAAATGAATAAATTAGAAAGAACTTGGAAGCAACAGCGATGTGGTTCCTAAGACGAATGTTGCGAATTTCTTGGACAGCCAGGGTAAGTAACGATGAGTGCCTGAATGTGGCTAATGAAAATAGAACATAATATTCAACAATAAGAAAGAGAAAAACAGCTTTCTTAGGTCATGTGATGAGAAGAGAGGCATTAGAAGGGAAGTGAGGCAGAGGCCGACCAAGAGAAATAATGCTGGATGAATTGAGATAGCGGCATGGAGGAATATCAGTAGCAGAGTTAATTCAGGACACCAAAGACCTAGATTTGTGGTGAGACATGAACGCCTAAGCCAGCTGGCATGGCACTTGATGATGTTGATGATCCAAAACATGCTATTAACGATGACGACAACAACAACTACAACAACTACATCTTGGCAATGGGCATCGTCACTTGCTTAAATGCTAGAACTTTTTAGGGCGCAACCGACCTGACTGTCAACGTATTAGACTTAATAGTTAAATCGCAATCTTCCAAAGAATTCACTAACAAAGGAACCAACCAACAAAGGAATAAGCTATCAACAACAATAACAACAACAACAACAACAACAACAACAACAACAACAACAACAACAACAAGGACGACGACGACGACGACGACGACGACGACGACGACGACGACGACGACGACGACGACGACAACAACAACAACAATGTAGAAATGGACACCGTCAAGGAAAGGTAATCCGTTTTCCTGCATTAAACAAATAATCGGAGACGAAGGAAAAGAATGGACGGGTGATAAAGGGCTCACAGTGTAACTTGAATATTTAATAATTGTCTATTTTAATAATCAATGAGTAATATTAGCACAAATATGTCCATCACGATCGGAGAAACAGTTGTTATTACTATAGGGAGAGACGAATGGAGACGGATTGTATCTGCAGCAAAGAACCTCAATGGTTCGGAACGCTGAAGAAGAGAAGAATATGGTGAAGTCAGCTCGGCGGCGAAGGATTTACGGACGCAGTTCGTAATCCCGCATACCCACGTTCGAAACTTCGAAACACAGCTGCGGGCGATTTGGCAGTAGACCACCTTGCGTTTGCTTTTTACAAAATGGTATGGGAGCCGGTCGTTCAGAAAGCAATGGCAAACTACTGAACGTAAACTTGCCAAGAGATCACAACAGTAAAATATGCATGGTGTTGACTGCAACGTCCTGTAAAGGATATGCAACTAAC